>JANHFX010027341.1:0-13492 GCA_027560015.1 Chloroceryle amazona
AAACCCATTGTCAGGGGCACCCATACCCCTGGTCTGACTCCAGTAGCTGGCACCAAATTTCACTCACACTCATACAGGACTCACCAGAAGCTAGCACTGAGGCCTTGCAGCAAACATACACGGGATGGAGAGTGAGGTTGCACAGAAAGAGTGTAAAGAAAAGATTTAATAAGAATATATAAGGTGATAGAATGGAATGCAGTAATCAAGCATGGGGCTCAGCCAGACTTGTGTACTGACAGGTCCTGTTTTACACATGATAATCCCCTTTTATACTATTGTCCATCTAATTGCTTTTTTTTTTTTCTTCTTATTTCACTTTTCTCTGCATGCCCTCCTAGAGGTTTGCACCCCTTCTAGTCCAGAGTCCCCCTGATTTAGCCCTATTATTTACAAAGTCCAGATTGATTTTCTTGGAAGTGTCATCTGTAGTTTCTTGATAGCTCATCAACTAATGTGAATGGTGAGGTTTATTCGTTCTCATTGGTTCCATGATTTTTTTTTTGTGTGTCAGGTCCCCCTTTTGCCTTGTTTTCTCAGTTGACAAGATCCCCAGTTAGATCATAGAATCATGGAATCATAGAATCATAGAATGGTTTGGCTTAGAAGGGACCTTAAAAGCCATCTAGTTCCAACCTCCCTGACATGGGCAGGAACACCTTCCCCTAGGCCAGGTTGCTCAAAGCCCCATCCAACTGGCCTTGAACACTTCCAGTATTAATTATAGATTATAAATATACTGTTGAAATAGTCTCTCATTCTCACATGCCCTCATCAGTTAGTATGGCTGATGAGGTTTGGTTCCTATCACTGTCTTGCTTATCATTTGTTGGTGAGGTTTGTGCTGCTGTATGCTTTTATTTATGGCTTCCTCCATTTCTTATTATGCTTATTGCACCAAAAAAGGTCCTGGGCTGTCATTCTAGAGATTGCTATAATTTTCAATTTGTAATTATTGTACTATTCCCCATACTGACCTTGCCAGTATACATGTAATCATCTTTTATTCTGTATATTTTGAAGGTTTTTTTGAGTCTTTGACCTTTATATTTGCTTCAGCTATGAAAAATCATTTCAAGTTTTTCTGTTGATTTGAGTGTATTGCGAATTTCTCATGACATTTCCTTAAAACTTTGTTACTTCTTCACTCCCTAACTGTATTGTTCACATCATTATGTTACCATTTGTCCCATTGTTGAGCTAAATCCTTCATTGTCCTGCAGATTATAAAATGTTAAATTGTTCTCCCACATTTCTTCAGCCTGTAGAAAGGGGGCAACAGAGGAGGGCTGCCAATCTTGTGATCTGTGATAAGACATTATGAAATGGAATGAAGCTGCATCAAGGGAAGTTCGGCCTGGACATTAGGAAAATGTTCTTCACTGGAAGGGTGACTGATCACTGCAATAAGCTCTCCAGAGAAGTAGTCATGGCACCAAACCTGTCAGAGCTCAAGGAACATCTGGACCATGCTCTTAGTCACATGGTTTAGTTTTAGGCAGTCCTTCAAGGAAAAAGGAGTTGGACTCCATGATCCTTATGAGTCTCTTCCAACTTGAGATATCCTGTGATTTCCCGGTAAGTATGAAATGACTCAATTAGTCAGGTGAACTCATTGAAAGGACTTGCTTATTACATAAGTGTACTTCTCTAAGTGTTGGGTAAGGACATTAGCTATGATTTCAGGCATTATTGTGACAGAAAGAAAAGAATGATAAAAGGTTAAATGTACAAGGAAGTCTTGTGGAAAAATTAACATTCTATAATTTGTTTCATCTTTTCTTAGTCTTATCTGTTGTCTTTCACAAGTATGCTTGTCAGGACAGATATTTTATTTTGAAGATATTGATATGATACTTTATTCATCCTTTGGAAAAAGAATAACCTAGTAGTAATAGATTTTCTGCAGTGAGGCAATATTATTTTCGTTATGCTATTAGTTGAATATTAGTCAAAAGCACCTTAACAGGCTCTAAAATATGTTTTTCAAGATGAAGAATATGGTAGAAGAAAAACAGAGTCGGGGGTTGCAACTGTATTTTCCTACAGAATCTCTGCAGCTCATTGTGAATTTTGATTGTGAGGGTCTACTTGCAAAAAAACCATTATTTTTCACATATTGCCATGCAGTAGGCATACTGACATGCCATGTTATTGCTTTTTGTTCAGCTATGCATGCATAATCCCCATCATTAATAAAATCAAGAACTTTCAGCATGTAAAGTGATGCTTTTAAAATTGCCATCAGGTTCTGATCACTCATTTCAGTTTCTGCACATCCATGATATTAGTTACATGTGTAAAAATTTATTTTGCTTTTTATCAAGGTATGTAAACTGCAATTTAGATACATGTTCTTTGTAACAGGTTTCTGAAATATCAGTACCTTTTTTCTTTATTTGTTTCTTTTGCATGTGCTCCTTTGTACCAGAATTCATAATAAATACTGTAGAAAATACTCAGAAAGTAAAGACAGTTTCTGACTGTCCATCTGTAAAGGTAAAAGAGGCAGAAGTTAAACAGTGAACAACTATATAAGTTATAAGTTGATTTTCTTGATAATTAAAAATTTAAAACTGAAGAGGAAACAAACAAACAAACAAACAAAAACCCTCCAACTAACATTAAAAAAAAAAAACACCAAAAATTAAGATAAAGACAATATGAGATATATTTGACATATCATAGGAGTGAGTGTTCAAGTAGGTGCTTGTGATCTCCCATTCTTCAGAACTCTGTGAAAGACTAGATTTTAGGATCACATATCCATGAAAATGAAACATAAGCCTTCAATTAATCAACTATATCTTCTAAGCAGTTGGACCAACATGCAAAAAAGAATATATTCCTTTGAAATATTCAAGTCCTAAAATTATGGTGTAAAGATTACCTGCATTAGCTTGCCACAAGATGTCAATGTATCCATGATTAAAGTAAAAAATGTACATGCTTTCTGCGGAATCTTAAAACAAATATCACTATGTTTATAGGTAGTTCTGAAAAAGGTATGTCTAAAATAATAATGTGAAAATGAACCTTCATCAAAGCAATGTGTGTGGGCCTAATAACTTAGTATAAAACTAAGTGAGAAAACCTGTGTTAATCTTTACATCAGTTTGAAAAGACAAAATAGTTTCTAGAAATTCACAGCTTCACAGACTATCACTGAGCTATAGCTGTAGCATCTTCATTGAACCTTAGATTGGTGATATAGCATCTTCAATAAAAACTTGTTCTGGAATCCTTAGGACCTTACTCGGAAGGAAAGATATATCATGTTATCACTATGAACTGATTTGGCTGACAGCCTGTGCCAACACCTGGCTATAAACCCACATAGTGATAGAGACTGGGGGAATGTTGTCATCCAGCCACCCAACACTTAAAAGAAGCAGACGTCTTGAGGAGGCAGTGCCAAGTCCTGGCCAGTTTCTGACACTGACACAGGAGGCACAGGAGGGAGTCAATGTTATGTTTCTCTGGACTGGGCCATCCTGACTTATTGATGTGGTTAGTGGGGCAGGTCTCAACTAACTGGAATGTGTTGTGCATGTGTGTATGTTTGCATGTATGTATATGACAGTGTATGTGCAAAACTTTTCTGACAGAACGTCTCCCACATGTCCCACTTCATAAATCAAGCTTTACAGTGTCATGTTTTTTGATGTTCCTTCCCCACAGTGACATGGGGTGAAGAAGACTTTTTCTAAATGTGTCCTAATGTTACCTTGCACAACAAAGAATGTGCAATCTGGAATATTACCAGAACTAAAACTGCAAAGGAAAAAAAGGAAATACTTCTTAGAGACATTGCTATGTGCTAGCTGAATAATAAAAATCAGTGAAAATAGTAAGAAATTAAGATATTTCTCCTCTCCCCCCCTTATCTGGGAAAGAAAAGGACACAAAAATATTATATATCGGACATGTAGAGTGCCCTATAAGAAAAGGCAAATACAGTTTAACCTAAAAAATGGAAGAAGAACTTTTTTTTATCTGCAAATGCTAATTAACCAAGGATGCCTCTAGGAAGGTACCTCACTGCTTTTTCTGACAATCTGGATTGCACAGTGAATTCTATTTCAGCCTTTTCAGAAGTCTATATGATGACTAGTTATAACCACAGGCAGTGAAACAGCCTTCACATGGAATAATTAATCTCCCATGCTTTGCAGCACATTTGACCTATTGTCTTTACTAATTCTTCAATGGTGCTGTCATCGTTAACCAGATCAATAATATTTTTTAACCTTAGTAGTTCGCGAATCAATAGAAAAATAGGATATCAGAGCCACATGTGGTTTTAAGACCACAACATAATTACAACATTGGTGAACACACAGATGCAAAGGTTTTTGAGGGCTGGAATCATCTCATCCCATTCCATTTTTCTGGAATTTAGCCATGGCATTTCATTTAGTCACAGTTAGTTAGCAGAGGCAGAGGAGTGAAAAAAGCTGGGAAAGTAACTCACCTTGTAGTGTGACTGTTGGCACTGATTATATAAGAAGCCTACATTATTAGTTTATGTGAGATATTCAACCTCTATTTAGCTAAAGTTAATTGAGATGAATTCCACCTTCACTCTTGACAAGACTAGGTGAGCTAAATTGCTGTGAAGTAGGCCACTTGTCTTCTTATAACAGCACGGCAAGAAAGTATTTAATCACATTTTGTGCAATGTGCTTAAACAAGACAGTTTTCTTCTCACTTTTTCCTCCACTCCCCCTAACAAATTTATGTTTATAGTATATAAGAAATTATTCCTTTGTTTTAATTTCAAAATATATACAGTACTATTGACATAATTTTATATAATTATTATTTTTACAATGAACAGAAAGTTCAATCTTCTCATCATTTCTGAAAAATAGAGACATTTTAGACTTAATTTTAATTATTTTATTTCTTACAAAGAACATCAGTGAGAATTATTAAATTTAGAAGTTTACTCAGATGCTTAAAAAATCATCTATGTGTTGAAGAATTTTGCAATTGTCACTATTGTTTTTACTCTTGGAAATACAATGGAATGTATTCCAAGCACATTTTCAATCAATTCTAATCAAAGCTTCTGTAAAGGTTGACACTTTTTAAGTTTATGGAAATTCAAACTGATTGGAATTTGGCTAAGATGTATTAGCTGTGTCTTAACCCACCTCAGATAGGGTAGTTAAAGCAAACCAGATTAAAAAAAAAGTTCCAAAAGAAGTCATATTATCTCATACAGTCTCTAACAGACTGATGGCATCAACTGTATTTTCACACTTGAACAGACTTAAGTTTAAGTTACATCACTGCTCACAAAGGTAAATCAACCCATTAAGAAAAATGAAGACTTTAACACATGTGCATGCACACTGGATGCCAAACTGATTATCTCTAAACACACACGTATTTTCATAGCATTGCTGAGGAGTTTTGATTTCTTACATTGAAAACCAAGTAAAAATATTTTTATTTGCTTGGTTAGCTTGCTTAATATTCCTTTGAACAGTAAAATTCTCTGCCATTGACAGTATTTCCCATTTTTGCTGAGATCCAACACCTTCAAAATACTTTCACTTTTCTTTAGTACAAAAAGCTATTAAATAAAATCCTAAGACATCTGGACCTTATAAGGCACAGAGTTACGTAGGTATAAAGATCACCAAAACAAGCCACTTTTAAAAATTTCCTAGTCGTAACGAGGACCCAGTGATCTTTCAGGGTTTTAGAAGATCTATGATGACTTAAATTAGAATGCTTTACGTGCATTTTAAGTTGCCTGGAAATAAAAGGTAAAAAAAAAAATATTTTTTTTTTCCTGAATGTCATTTGCAGAACTGTTGATGAGAAATGACAAGAACACTGATTTTACAAAGTCTCCTTACAAAGCTGAGTGAGTTCCTTGACAACTTGATGCTGAGGTTGTCAGGAACAAAAAAGTTAGTAGTATATAAATTCTGTTGAAGTTAAGTCTATAAACAGTTCCATCAAAACTTCCTATATTGTCAGGCTGTTTGTATATTTTTTTGGCACTCTTTTTCAGGCAAGACATAAACAAAACCCCTACTTTAAGCTAAATGCCAAAAAGTGCTTTAGCTATTAGCATCTCTACAGAGCTCCTCAAAAGTCAGAAAGGGAGGACTATTAAAAAAAATGTCATGGATATTCAAAAAATAAAACTCATAAATCATGAACTTAAGTTAGAGTGTTTCTTAAGCCTGAGGAAGACAGTGACTGACTAGTATACTTGCTTAGAGATTTTTACAAGAATTTAGAACAGCATCTTTTAAGAATGTTTCAAAGCAAGTGTTCCTAGTGGGAAAAAAAATAAAATTAGACCTATTTATATCTTTTCACGGTTCCTATAAACAGGTTCTAACATTGACTATGTATATGGAAGCTAACAAGAAGTCTATGAGGAGTTTTATTTACTGTATCCAAGCATAAACTGTCTGGTAGAGAAGTGTTTTGCTTGATGTATCGAACAGTGTGAATTTTCCCTTGCTTTGACAATATAATTCTCAGTGATAGTGAAGCTGGAGTAGGTATCTTGGCAACAAAACCCACTCTTTGACAAACTCCATTATGATTTACTTGAAGGCTTTATTCTTGTGGCAGTACTTTTCAGTATTTAAAACATCAGTGTATTGTTCATTCTCTGTCATACATGTTTACATCCAACATCTAGTTTGAAGAAAACATCAGGGAGATAGACACAGTAAATTCATTTGCTATGGGATTTAAATATATATTATTTATTAAGCAACATCAGACCACACTAGAGAGAACTCCTGAGTATTCCCAGAATTGGAACAATACCCCTGTAAGACAAAAGTCTGAGTAAAGCTAGATACTACTATCTGAAAAAAAGCAATACTGAATTTATAAGTATGCAACAAGAATGAACTTTTTATTTGTATTGCATTTTAGCTAATTTTGGTTGCTACAACAACTACCAAACTAGAATAATAGAAACCAGAAGTATTTTGAAGTTGAACATTATTGTAAATCTGGCTTCCGGTATTGTTAACCATTCTTTCAGCAAATATTGTACAAGCAGACACAGTTACAGACATTGTGTAAAATTACCAGTATCAAATACTTAGATATATTGTAGTGACTTAAAATCAGGATGAATCTAAGAAACCTTGCAGGTACTGGCTTCAAATCTTCTCTCAATATGGAAAGAGCAAGTAGGTGTTTCATTTTAGGATTAAATCAGAATTTTCTGGTTAGCATTTAAATATATTTGGCTGCGTTAATAATCTCATAAATATAGGCTGATACAATACATTTGGATTTGAATGTGCCTGTTGTGTACCCAGCGGTGTAGCCTAAGTGCTATGACAGTAATTATCACAGCTTTTTCTAACATTGTTTAATCAAAGAACTCTTCAACATCACTTATATTCCTTACAGAATGAAAACAGTTTTCTGTTGAGAACTAGTATTCAAAGACGTAACATTTCAGATTCATCAAATAAAATTTTTCTGTGTCCTCTAAAATTCTTTTAACTCACAAATACAAATGTAATCAGTATTTTGGATTGTGTATTTTCAGGGACAATTGTATTTTAATAGATTTAATGCATTCTAAGGTGGGGAGCGTCTTATCATCATCTGAAACACACTTGAAGGTTTTCGTAACACCGGCAATGGAAATAAGAACATAGACCCAAATCACAGTTTGAATTGAAGCCTGCCAAAGCTTCTATAGTTGCAATTGACATTTAAGGGGAGAAATGGAAAGAAGTGTAGAAATTTAGTTTGGATACTTCTGTGAGAGACAAGCAGGTTATCCTGATCTAAAATCATACTTTCCTTTCCTTTTCTTATTTCTCCTCTTCCTGACGTTAGAGTAAATGACATTTCAGAACCTGAGTAAAATGATTAATTGGGATAATAAAAATTATTAATCAGGATTAAAAAAAAAAAAATGCTTTTTTTCCTTTTTTTTTTTACTGTTATTAGAATTAGAAGGAGAAAATGAAATCAAAATCTTTCTGAAGGATCACTTGAACTTACTGACATTTTTTGCTTTATTTCTTTGCAATTGTTTACATTTTCAAAAAATTTACATATACAAAAGAACAAACTTCCAAAAAAAAAATTAATTTATTGTCTTGACATAAACTCTATGGGTCCATAATAATATGGACCCATAAAAGATTTTTTTTTTCATTTTTTAAATGGTATATTTTGCTCAGAAATGTAGTAATAGAAGAAAGGAAAGAGAATTTATTAATTTTAGCATATCTGCAAGTCTGTTGTGATACAAAGCTAAGACAGGTGCTAAATAAATAGACTTCATGTTTCTGTTATTTTTTTCCTCTTCTATTTCTTCCTTTGTTCTTCCACCTCACTGTAATTGAACAATGATTGTGAGTTAAAATGTTAATTGAAATGGACATAACTAATGAAAAAAAACCATGCTGTTCACAGACTCACACATTTCAAAGTTATAATAGACAATAAAAGAATTCCACAATAAAGAAAAATCATTAGGAAAATAAAATAGATGGTAGGGTGAGTTGTTATTTTTAATTGATACTGTCATTTCAATAAACTGCTCTGGTATACTGTCAGAATGACATACAAATTAAAAATATAGTAAAATACAAAAGCTATTATTGTTACAAATATAGAATCAAGCATCTCTTTGTGGCACAGATTCTGGTGTCAGTGAAGTCAACAGCAAAAAAAAAATTACAAATGCCAGGAACAATATCTTAAATTCATAAAATATAGACTTCATAGATAGTGACTATGACACAAAGAAGTACAAATATCAAATATTTACTGAAACAATGACAACCGAGAATGAATAATGGATTTTAGATGCAGATAATTGTGTTTCAAACCCAAGGTTTATCTGCACAGAGATGGATTTCTTCCAGAGGGTTTATTTTCTTTTTTTTTTTCATCTTAATGAACCACAGTGATTATATCTACATGGCTGACTTCATCTTACGTGCTTAAAATCATGTCAAAACGATAGGAAATCAACATAAACAGATGGTATATTGCTGGTTACTGTATAGCATTACAATGTAGGTACAACTCAACCTGGATGTCTTGTTCTCTGAGTATTTTCATACTCTCACCCTAGATGGTGTGACAGCTTAAAATAAAGAAACCTCAGTCATACCCTAGATTTTAATTGGACTTTTCCAGTTCCCCAATGTTTACTGTGCAAGGTAGTCATCTAGGTTTTCTAAAACACCTAAAGCAATAAGCTCACTGTTTTTCACTAGTGCTGGCCACAGGTTTACAAATGGAGAAAAAAGCCAGTGACAAAACACTGCTGTCTCTGAGACATTGCACGACAGACCAAACATTTCCTAGTCTTCTCTAAAGAACAGGAGAATCATGAGATTATATTGAGGCATTGCTTTCAGAGGGCAATAAAAGCAGATGTTCAGTCATCATAGTTGGATCACTCTACCTGGTTTCATTCAGCTTGTTTTGGAGTCCTGATCATTCACTTCTACAGACTGGTACACAGAGTACACTGGAGCTGCTTAGTGCAGAGACTTGTGGTAGATTTCTATACAAAATTATTTGGAATTGAATGATAGCTAAACATTACAGTACATTTATATATATATATTTTTTTTTTTTTTTTAAAAATGAGTAAGTCTCAGAATCAGTAAATACTAAGTGTCCACCTTCAGGTCTCCTTCAGCAACTCCATATCCTAGTTTCATTGAAAGTAAGAACTTATTATACCTACAGAATTCGGATGTTAGTTTTCAAGACTATGACTGCAATGATAAATTTCATAAGTCATGCAGATGAATCACCCAGCATTATTCTATGACAGGTTATTTACAGTACTTTGTAGCTGTTAACCTGGCCTTGCCATGATCTAAAGGATTACTGGGCTTATACCTGATTATATAGTAAACAGGACCATGGGTCTGTATGATTTTTCAGGATTCCATAATACACAAGTGCTTGGAGTGTTTATCTTCTAAATTTCTCTACTTTGTTGCACAAAAATCACTAGCAGTTATACCTATCATTAATAAAGTGAATGTATATATTATTATAATTGTGAGTAATCAATAGTAGCGATGATCAATAGTATAGTAGTGACCAATTATAACATCAATTAATAATATTAGCCAATAATTACAAGAATAAAACATATTTATCACAGGTTACAATGCATCAAACTTATCAATAACATTAGATATAGTTATGATAGATTATATATAAAAATAATGTAATATAATATAATATGATATCATTTAAAGCAACAAATTCATTAAACAGATTCCAAAAGGGGATCAAATCCTATCACAAGGGGACCCAATCATGCCAGAAGTGAGAAGACAAATCAGACTGACTCCAGAAGTGCGCCCAGGGGGAGACCAATAAAATAATAGGCAAAGTCTCACTTCGAAGATGTGTCAGAAAGTTTAGAGTTAACAAGGCATCCCCAGAGAGACTTTATATCTCAACAGTTCACACAAACCTGTTTAGGGAATGCAGCACAGCAAATCCTCAGGGAGAGAAGCTGTATTTTGGATAAAACTTCTATATTGTAGAGACATAAGAAGACACAGGACATAACCACTTTGAGCAGCAAATAGATGATGTTGGTTTTCAGTTTTGACTTGGAACATCCAATAGATGATTATGTTTTCTATGATCTTAGAAATTTATTTTTTTTTTCAGATTGTTTTCCTGTTCTTGCAGTTAAAATATCCAATGGCAGTTACTAATTCTTACTTTCTCAGGATATTTTCATCTTTTTCTAGACTATTTTTCACCTTTTCACTTGATGAAAGCTGTCACAGTCCTTTGACTTCGGTCTTATTGATAGCATCTCAGGTTGTCTCCATTTTCAGGCACCCTGCTGTACTTCAAAAGATGCCAGCTTTACTTCTCAAGGTTGCTTCTGATTAATAGGACTACTTCCAAGTCTAACAGTTCCCAGGGTGACAGGCATTTTCTCTGTCAGTATTTCAGCAGTCATTTTTCTCTGTTCAGTAATTTTCCCCTTATAACCAGGTCACCTATATACATGTTTATATATACACACCAAGGTACCTCCAATGAAACTTAAATTGGTGAGTCAAAATAGTCCAGCTGTGTAGCCATTCCAGGTATGCTCCAGCATTTCAGATGAGTGTCACAGACATAAATCTATGGATTAAACTTTAACACTTTATCAAATTGTAGTCATTCTTCCTAAAACACATTGAAAAGAAGATATGAGTGATTTCAGCATAAACTACATGTGCCTTCTAAGTATACATTAAATCTCATAAAGGAAAGCATGTTAAGAAAATGAGAAATAATACTGAAATAGCATCTGTTTAATTAAAGATAATATTTTTACACATCTCAAATTCTAATTAAAACATCAATGTTCTACAAAATATTATAAATTAATCTGAACTGACAAGAGGAGGGGAAATACTTCATATGTTATTATAGGACCCTGTAATTCAGTCTTAAATTCTGAAAAAAATAATACTAGAGAGAAGGGGAATTGCATTCCAGAAGAGGTGTAACAGCTTCTTACTGTGAGTACAAGAATACACCTTTAACAAAATATATTCTTGAAAAAATGTTCTGAACACGTTCACATTATCCACCTTATAAGCCTCTAAAAATAGTCTGACTATGTAGCTTTGCATTAATAAATGAATGCAGATCTTTTCTGTAAACCTGAAGATGAAAAGATGTTCATGTGTACAGATATGTGTGGGCTATCACACAGACGTTAGAAAAGATCCTGGATGTGAAAATACATGACAAGTGGGAAACTAGGATTCTTGAAAAGTTCAGGGTGTCTGCAATATTCGCTTTGATGGATTGCTGTAAGAAACACTAAAACATGCAGTCTTTCCAAATCACAGCAATCTGTAAATAATGTTTTAAGAGGTAGTGTTATTTTCAGTTATTACTTTCTAGAACTCTTTGATATAATCCAGTAAAGAAAAATAGTTTTTAAAAACTGTGGCTAGTCAAAGAGAGGTTAGCTGACTGAAGAAATGCACAGAAGTTGACAGGGGAGAAAAAGGATGAATAGTGACATGAAAAAACATTAGTCTTGTAGAGCTAGGAAAAAAATTTCAGTAGAAAGTGTCTGCTTGTTGCCTGATAAAATCCTGGTAGCTTTTAGAGATCTTGTAAAGTTGGCTCATTTACAGGGACAGTAGGGATATAATGGGTATTTTGCTAAACAGTATTTCTGATTCTTTTTATCTCTGGGATGGTGCCATGTCTTCTCAGTACTGATTATCACTTCAAAAAAAGTCTTCTCTCTTGGTCTAGTATAATACCTCTGAGGATCTCAGTGTGGTAGGAAGGAGTCTGAGGAATGCAATGAGGACTGAAAATCATTAATCTAGTGCTTTATTTCTATATATGCTCCTCATTCCCTCTCAATCTACACAGTCTCATTTCCTTCTTTTTTTTCTCCTTGTTCTTTTACAGTATGGAAATTATATATACATGCGTAGAGTATTTTCAAATCTTAGCTAAATGTTGTTAAATCATCAGAGAACAGTGACTCTAAAGTGCAAATATTATAATGATTTTGGAAAGCTAATTGTTCAATACTGACTGCATATTTCAAGTGGTGTTGCTTCTGGAAGAAGGTAGCAGCTTACATAATAATGTAATGACCAGACACTTCATCCTGCCAAGGAAGCTTGGCTAGGCTTTGATGTTTGAGTTCAATGCCCAGCAGCTCTGAGGAAAATCAGATAATTTTAAAGATGTAAGTGGATCCAGGGGTATAGAATTATTTAAAAGCAGCAGCGTGTTCAGAACAGCTGAAATATGAAATTAGCACTGTCTTGTTGATCCACCAGACAAACTTTAACCTTTATTTATACTTCTTTCAAATGCTAAATAATTAATATGATCTAAAGCCCTATGAAATCAATCATAAAATCAATATTAACCTGAACAAACTTAGAGTTATAGGCATAGACCATATCACTTCATGTTAAAACAATTAGAAAATTATCAGTAATATTACTGAAATACCAAGCTGAGGCAAATTCCAGCATTTAAATGCATAAATAAATTTTAAGGACTAATTAATAATTTTCTTATTTTTTAATAGAAGAAACACATACTTCCCCCCCCCCCCGCCGTGAAAGCCTGAATTCATGTGTAACTTTAATACTGCCTTTCAACAACCATTAATGGTCAACTGTTTTCCATAGTTAGAAAAATGACAGTATTGTAACTAACAAGCAGATCTTTTAAAATCAAAATACCCACACCCAGGAATTTAGAATCATCTGAAGAACTCCCATACCCATTTATTTTAGCTTTCAATGACTCAGAAAATAGAGATACTGTTGGTCTTCTCCCATCATATGAATATTCCCTATCATGTGTACCAATATTATCCTGGCATATTCAAACTTTACTAATTTTGCTTAATTATGTCAAAAGAGGTTAAATAAGTCAAAAGAGGGTTATAGTATGAATAAGTGAGTCACACAAATTCAATCAGGACTTACTTTAAAAT
>JANHFX010027345.1:5024-25944 GCA_027560015.1 Chloroceryle amazona
AGAGCCGCGTTTGCAGGAGGAAAGTACGAGGGGGGAATAGGCGGTGACTGGTCGGGTGTTAGAAGAAAGGGGGGGGGGGGGGGAGAGGAAAAAAACCTCCCCTCCCACCCTTTTTCCAATATATACTACAGGAAAATTCCTTTCTCTCCCCTCAGCATTCAGGGAAGCTATTTTCTCATCTCTCAGTATATTCATATATCCCAGAATAGGAACAAAGACTCTCAGACATTACCTGTTTCACAAGACAAAGTCAGCTGAAGAGGGAGATCCCAAAGGCCCATCTCCAGGGGGAGTACACCGAGACCCTGTCCTCTCCAAGGAGCACAAGCCAGCCCTCTTGGAAGCTTCCTGGTTGTTTTGTTTTGGTTTTTTTTTACGCTCAGCCGATATCCTTGAGAGGCATCTGCTTGATTGTTTCACTGACCACTTGAGGGAAGGGAAGAAACTCCACCTCTTCTGTCCCACCTCCTCCCAGCCACCATCAGCTGGGGCCCAACGCTGCACTGCCAGTGGAGACCCGGAGAACAGCATCCCCTGTACATCCCACGGGGAAGCAGAAAGCCGAGGAGAGCTGGGATTTTTCAGCTGAGCATTTCTAGCCACCCCGAGGGACAGAACAGCATACACCTATGCACGTATCCCTGCCTAGAAAATACACAGGCATCTCTGTTCTGCACCTATTTACGCACGCACGGCTATTAGACATAGATATCTACGTCCACACGTCATTAAATCAGATCACTGATCAAAGAAACGGCTTCACAGGAGGCACATGAACAAAGGCTTGGCCCAGCGTGGTGAGAATTTCCCTTCCATCCACTTTCGGCCTTTTACGGGGTCACACTTGGCCACATCGCGTGTTTTGTTTTCAGGCGTTTTGAAAACCCCCGACCACCGCGGCACCTGAAAAGGACCCAGGCTCAGAAAATCAGAGCCCCTGTATTGTTTCAGAGGAGAAGAGGGCAGGAAAGAGGGTGAGAATGAAAGCATGCCTCTCTCTGTCAGCCGCAGAAAGAAACTGGGAGGTCAAAACAGGGGGGCAATGAGCTTACTGCTTTTACAGCTTCTATGACTGGTCAAGCCCTGGGGAAGAAGGATTGGAGGGTGAAGGGGCTGTTTTCTTTTTCTGCCCCAATAACCTAATTAAGTTTGTGAGCACTGCTAGCGGGATAGAAATTTCTTCACGCTACACTGTCTGTTTGTGTTTGATTAATGTAAATCTTCCCAGGGCTCTAACCATGCCCCAGGCAGTGTGATGCCTGCCTCTCCATTAACAACCATCCAAGCTGCCTGGGCAGCAGGAGGAGAGAGAAAGCAAGGGCTCTGGTTTAGCCTTTGCCATAAAAACCTTCTACCACGGTCAAAATAATTTTGGGGGATTTGATTTGAATGACCACTCCTAATTAAATCCCACTTCTTCTCCCCCTGCCCCCCAGTTCACGGAGCCCACAGAAAAGATGAAAGGGCAGCAAAGCACTGAATATATTCACAGTAGCTCATCACTTCTGCATTTCTTCAGTTCTCACGACCACATTTTTTCAAGTACACTCACCAGAGCTTCCGTGCTGCCCAGTCCAGCGCATGCTGGTACCAAATACAATCTCCAAGCCACAACTGCAGCAAGGCTACAATTACCCAGCAGACAGGAAGCCAAAGAAATCAGCTCCTACCCCTGCATCTATCTGCTCCACAGTTCTAAGCACACAGTAATTTCCCAGCCAGAGCTTGTATTTTCCATGCTCCTCTCTTTTCCAGCAGCATGCTTTAGCATTTTCTAAATAGGAGGAAGCTGTATTTCATTGGTTCATATTTTGAAACATTTGCCCAGCTCCTCATTTTCTAGGAATTTGACAAATGGGAACAGAAAATGCCAGCTCTCAACAAGAAAATGGTAACTGGAGGAAAGCAAAAAAGACCAGTACACAGCCAGCTGCTCAGATACCCCTTCCTTTCCGAGTGCTGCTGTGTGACCTGAAGCACAGGAAAAAAAAAAAATAATCAACACTACTTTTTCTTTTTTTTTAAAGCAATCATGAAATCCTAAAGAGTTAAGGAAGGGAGGGAAAAGTCGCTGCAAATCCCAGAGCAGAGCTTCATCTCCAGTTTATTCATGCCTGAGTGAGAATCACGTGCACCAGCCAGCCACTGCTAAGGCATAAAGAGGGTGTAAAACCAGAGATATTTTTAAACCTGGATTACTTTTTAAAATCAAGTATTTCCCAATTCTTCTCCCCAATGCTCCTCTGAAGTAAACCACGGATGAAACAGTGAGAGCAGCCCAATACACCTGACTTTCCTAAGCTGTATTTGCTTCAAACGCCGCTGGTTTGCATTTCCTCTCACCGACTGCAGCAGCCCAAACACCACACTCCAACAAGAGGAGCTTGGAATGGTCAGAACCAGACCTTCTCCCCTCCACAGAACTTCACATTCTCTAGCTGTGTGCCTCAGTTTACCCTTCAATGGAACTGTGTGTCACCCTGCTGCCAGGAAACGCCACAGGTTGAAGGTCTGCAGTTTGCTTTACAGTCATAGGAACAAATATGTACAATATTGCAGAGCATTACTTCTTACTGCCTTGTAAAACCCAAATTCCTCTGAGCAAAAGTCTTGCTTTTTGAAATCTGCATGTAAAATATTTCACTTGAATCCATCCAGGTCTGTGAATAACTGGAGGAATACGAGAGGAATACGCTTCCAGGCTGTGCCTTGATCTCAGAGGGGACATTTTCAATCCCCTTAAACAGAAAAACTCATCCTGGCATCTACAGTTGGGAAAAGCAAAGTGGTTGTACCATGAAACAATCTTAAAAGCTTCAGAAACAGGTCCTGCAGCCTTCTCTTCATTATAACAGTCAAAACCACTGAAGAATCCAAGGGAAATTTCAAGTCTATCGGAGAAAGTATCACGTGGAAAAAAGGATTTGAGCTCAGGACACTGCAACAGCACTTTCCCAAAACTATTAGAGAATGAACTCTTGAGCCCAACACTGAATTTGTTCATTTCTTGCTCTGAGGTTTCTGTTCCACTGCAAAAACAATACAGAAGGGACTGATGTAAGTAAACAGGGACAGCCCCGTTGATTGCTTCTTTCCTAAAATAGCAAAGATCTGAAAGAACATTGCTTTCCAAAGCACCAACCACCTCCTGAAGCCTATTATATCCAGGCTCAAAATATCACAACAGTGGCACGTATCACTACTTGAGAAAAAGTCTTTCTTACTCACAATGAGCAACTGATTTTTACCAGGATTATTATCCAGTATGGTCACTACAGAACTGTACAGACCAGACGTGTAAGAATTAACTGTTGGCTGCAATTTTTTGCTTATGTACATAATAAACATACATTTTTACAGTATTATTTATATTTTATCTACAGCTTTGGGGGGGAAAAACCAGCACAATGGATTCCTTTCAAGTACAAACCAATGCAGCTGCCAGGAAACTGTGTAAAAACAAGGAAGACTCAGGAATGGAAGCTTATATCTTGCTTCCTACTCTGATTTCCCAGATTTCCTTCCCTCAGTACTCTCTCAGCCACCGGACATCAGAAGAAAACAATCTGGGGAGAAAAATAAATAAAAAAAAAGCAAGAAAGAGTCTGGTGCAGCCAGGTTTTTAAAAGGAATTAGAGATAGCTAAGATGTGGTCGGGACTAGAAATATAGTACTGCTATTTTAAATCCACAGGGATTGCCACAGCCCTGGACAACAGCAGGGGAGGAAGATAAGGAAAGAAAACACAGAAAAAGAGATGCCACTTTCCATGGGATTATAAAGAAATCTCTCCTAAGAAGGTAAGAAAAACGGTAAAAGAAGAAGTAGGTAACAAGTCCTCAGTAGCCAGATTTCCTTCTCCTTTTAGAAGAAGTGTAACAAAACATAAGACAATTAAGTTTAAAAAGTGCTTCTAAAATTTCACACTACAAGTCCGGGTACTTCAAGTTTCATCCCCCAGAATTTTCCAATCTCTTTCTTCCATTCTTCTTTGTCAAGTAACTGTACCTTCGGTCCCTCCTGCCTCCCTCACCCAAGGAATGCTTTAGGTCTTGCCCGTATACAAACCACACACCCTGCGAAGACGGAAGCAAAGCTCTTTCTCCTTGGTCAACAGCAGTGTTAGCAGCTCTCGGCTGGCTAGGCTGGGATAGGGTAAATATTTATGCAGAATTCACAGACCTTTACCCCAATAAGGAGCCAGGCATGGGAAAAGAACAGCTTCCCAGAGCTCCATCCAGCGGAAGTAAAGTGGTCCCCAAGGAACGGAGTCCACACCCCTCTGGAAAAAAAAAACAAAACACAACCCTAAAGCATGGAGCTGCAAGAGGAGCTGCACCTTGGAGCACTGCCAGGGCTGGTGGAGCTTCTACGGTAACACTTCAGGCCTCATCACACCAAGCACTAATTATCCTACTTACAGCTCAGCTGAAGAGGCCAACTGAACCTCACTCACCTTTTTTGGGAGGTTCAAAGAGCCACGGGTGAAGAAATTTATTCTTGAAAAAGGCTTTAGTTCAGATACTATCAGGAGAGGGGATAGATGGAGACGTGCATGTTTGATCAACGAACCCCTAGCCCTGTAGCACATCACACTGATACACAGAAAGCTTGCTGATGCACTTCCTCGGCCCCTAAAATCCTGAGTGATAAGCAGGACTGTCCCAGTCCCCCATCAGAGTCTCTAAACACTTCATAGAGTCTCAAGTTATAAGCACTCACCTGCTTTCTCTCCCTGCAATTTGATGGACTTAGGAAGTTAACTTCTCCCGTCTTTTGTATAAAGCAACAAAACCATCTGGTGCACCTTAAATAAACAGGAACTAGCAAAAAGCCAGTCTGCTTTTTTTTTTTGCAAGAGAGCGCGTGTGCAAATATAAAAGTCCAGACAAGAAGATATTCAAGAAATGTGACTTATTTCAGCAAGATACTGCAAGAATGCAAAGTCCACTAGATGACCTGCATCCTTCAGGCGCATCCGAGAAACATCTGCATGTTTTCATGTACAAAAAGAGTGGGCCACTGTTTAGAACCTCAGCAGTTACCTGCTGACAAGTCACAAAGATATTAAAGGCAAGTTCAATGCCATCAACAGAGGACACAACAGCAAATGGGTTTTGTAGGGTTTTTTTTCTCCCTAAAAAGAAGGTCAGAACCTCATCCACAATCGCACTTCTTGTCACCGAGAGAACTATGAACCATGCTTTTTTTTCTTTAATAAACCTATGCTGCATTGCTTTCAAGTCATGTAGGTTTGGTTGCATGGCCAACAAAAGACAACTGGATGCACAAACAAGTTAATATTTCCTTTGAGTATCTGAGGTATGTTGCATTACATAATAGGCAGGGCAACTTAAAGATACAGAAGCTTCCTCCCAGGAATTTCTGCGAGTCAGAGTAGACAATTTAAGGAGAGCTCACATCGGATCAAGCATTAATTTTACAAACCCACTGCTTCACATTTACAACCCCCTCATTACTTCATCTCCTTAGATACGTGCCTTAAATTACTGGAACTCGCTTTGAAAAATAGGAAACTGAGGTACAGAAACAGGAAATTATTTTTGCAGTAGAGAAGCAGATCAACAATTGCTGAAGTAGAAATACTCTCCAGATTATCTGACTGGTACTCAGCTGTTCAATCTTAAATCAGCACCCTGAGGCCTCTTTTAAAGGACTAGTAGTAAGTCTGCGTGGCACCCTCCGAGGTACAGAAGCCGAGTGGGAGATACTTGCCACGTACAACGAAAGGAAAGTTCAGCTAAGTACTTGTAAGTACTGCAAAGCTGTTGGGTTTCAGACTTTTTTGCTACGTGAGAGTTAACCAAATGTTTTTAGGATCCTAGATACCAGACGAGAACTCCCTAAGAAACACCCACAACTTTCTCAGTAGATAAGTGGACACAGCTCCAGCAGTCACTGTGTGAAACTCAAGGGACAGCATCTCTAGAATGCCAGGAAAAATTCAAATTAAAAACTGGTATAGAATAAACCAAACCAATTTAGGAGGGGCTCCAGAGAAGTACTGCCCACAAAGGAAAAGGCAAGGATGGTACAAACATGAAAGTGAAAAACTGAGCAGGGTGGGGAAAATACAAAAAGCAGGAGTAAAGGGTAAGAAAACATAACAGCTCCCTATTGCTCGAGAAACAACTCAATTTATTATGCACCCCACTGAATGATTCACCATACAAATCCTCTATCTCTGCTCTGAACAAAACTCACCTTCCGGGCTCCAGCCAGCTGAGTAAAAAGCACCTATCAGCACAACTTAGGATTAGACTGGCAACCTACTTTACAGAGTCAATCATTACAAGACTGAACCACATCTGTCTGATTTTAATGCATGGCTGCATTAACCCCAAGCAAAATGCAGTGCTTAAAAAAAAAAAAAAATAAATCAAAATCACCTCTGAAAAAGAAAACACTGAAGTCACCAAAATTTTCAGCACAATTGTTAAGCGCAAGCGTTTGCTAATAATATTCCTGAAGTAATGGATCTGCTAACCAAAGAAAAAATACAGACAGACCCACCATTTTCTGCTGGAACACACAAGATGCTTCTGGACAATTTTCTACAGCCTAATTAAAATAAGAAAGGTCTGGTACAGATAGGAAAACTGTTTAAAAGGCAGCTGTAAAGTCTGTGATGCCATCGTAAAAAACCCCACCCTATCTGTAAAGGCGAAGAGGAAAAGATTCTTTATGAAAGAGAAGCTTAATTCTTTCAGTCTCTCATTGTCCAGGCTGACTTCTGGCATAGGAAAATGGGATATATGGAGCTTCATTTAAAAGGTCATACTGTTTCCTTCCTTCATCTTTTACCATGAACAATTTTAGAAGGCATTAAACATTTTAGACCAGCCTATCTAAACAAATTTTTGCTTATCCTGTCATTGAATTAAGTTCAACCGATTCCAGTAAGCCTGCTAAGACCAAAAAAAAAAACCAAAAAAAAAAAAAGCCCCCCCAAACCAGCTCCAAAATATGGTATTTCTCCCCGTGGCTAAATTCAGACTTGAACCAGTGCCAAAACAGCATACTAAACTAAAAAGAGAGACAAGTAATTATTGTATAGTTGACAGTTTGAAAAGAGAGAAAAATGAGAACAGGGATACTTCATTTTCTAAGATAGAATCTGCTTCATTCATAGCTAACTGCTGAGCACAGTCGCTAAAATTATGTCATAATTCAAGGAGATAAAAACACAAGACCAGTAACACGCTTTTAACACTCAATACCTCGTTATGCTGCACTCTAGAGATGGAAATTTTCAGCAATAAATACGTCCAGGCCTAAAAAAACCCTGTACCAACTGCTCAGTATAGATTGAGAACGGGGGGGAGCGGGGGAACACATCTTCTCATTTGCCAAGGATTCTGCTGGTGGTTCTGGTTTTGTTTGAGAAGATTTCTGTTCGCAACTCGGGGTAGATAGACTCCAGCCCAGCCCAGCTTTCCAATTACAATACACATTAAGAAATAAAGGCCATCAACTGCACCAAAATGCTGATCCCATAAGCAAGTCAGCACAGCCTCTATCGTACCTGTAGCTGTGTACACTCCCGAACTCTAAAATAAAGGGGGTAGAAGGGGAAGGTGTAAAAACCAAGGTCTAAAATAAAAGGGGTAGAAGGGGAAGGTGTAAAAAACAAGGTAGCAATACCTGCATTCATAGCCCCAGCCTCTGAAAACGCAGAAATCCATTTCTTTAATGCACTAGAACATACTTTCATTCCCTCCTCACTTCGGTGCCACAAGGAACACACAGCCACGGCTATTTAGAGTTCTCAGTATTGCCAGACACTGTCTGTGAGCCAAATACCAGTTTATCTCCTCTAGAATTAATTTTATTTCAGTGTCTGTCCTATTGACAATTTCTCCTCTGCCCTCCAGCCAATGCATAATCAACAGTCTTTGCCAGGGCTCTCCATCTCCCCCTTCACAGCAACCATCCCGCCTGAAGCGCATCACCCAAACCACACAAGGGAGGCCAGGAGATAAGCAGGGAGAAAAAGAAGGTGTTAGATCTTGCCAGAAAGCTCTGCCACTGTAACTACAGCAGCCCAGCTGCCTCTTCCTTGGAAATTCCCCAGGCAGAGCGTTCACGTAGCCAGTCAGGCCAGGGTAATTAGGATGGTACATTTCCTCAAAGAGGCAGGACCTGAGTGGGGCCTGGTAGCTGATTCATCCGAGCTTTTTAGTATTTGCTCACAAGCCCTCAAGACTTCCTGCTTCAGCCTCTGGAGGGGCAACGGTGCCACAACCGGGCAAATGCGAATGCAGTAACCGCCTCTGCTTTTCAGCTAACGTTTGATCATCAGTTATACAAAAATAAGTATTAGCATTTCCATTTAAGCGGGCAGCTCACCTAGAGAAACTTTAATATACTTCTTGTTCTATCAGCCAGATCTGAGAGTCATCCACGCCTGCAGAAAACCGCAACTCCCTCGGTGTTGTACCAAAGCACGCTCCAAATGCCAGCGCCCAGACCTCCCTCTCCAGTTTCCACTAGGCTGCATTAACCGGACGCGTCCACGACGCACCAGCAGTTGTCCACGCTCAAACATCCTGGCAGGATTAACCAAAGTGTTGTGTTATCACCGTAACCGACAGCTGAGCTTAAGTAACCGAGATGATTCAAGCTGCCACACACGCAAGAAACTTGCAAACATCGCAATTAATCGCTGCTCACCCGCGAACATCAGTACTCGGCGCACTAAAGCCCTACTCAGCGCCTTAGATCAGTAAGGAAAAAACCATTCTCTTTCCATTTGTGAATGGCCCACGGTTTGGCAATTTCTCCCAAGCTATTTTCTGCCCGGGGTCCTGAATGGAATATATGTCATCAGACCTCCTGCAGCATGGTAACCACCAGGATGCCAACAGAAGCGCTTTAATCTAAAGCAAACATCTCCGCGTGACACAAAAGAGAGCGGAGCGGGGAAAGAGCAGGCAGCTCGCGATCTTACAAGACAAGATTCATTTGCTACTGGGCATTTCTTCCTGCACATCATTATACAACTGAATTGGGTTGACTGCCATTGAGAAAGAGATCCTGGGGCCACGGTGACAGCCAAAGGATTTGTCACTGACAAAGGGTTGTCCCACAGCTCTGTTATTGCCGTGCCAGATTCACGCAGCCTGACATCTCTATCCCGTGTGCACACAGCTGGAGAAGTAACAGACAAAGGCAGGACACAGCGCTCGTGGCTCCTCGGAGCATGCAGCCACCTCCAGGAATGCTCCTAGATTCAGCACGGCCGAGAGAGCCTTTCTTAAAAGCCCACAGGAAACACGTTTTCCAGTTTGGGGTTCCAGATATTAGAGTAGGCTTCTCACTGCCATAGAGCTGATCTTCTATTTCAAACTTACTACCACAGCAAACCCATCCAAATACAACTTTGGGTAGAAGATGAAGAGATTTCACAGGAAGACTTAACATAAACAAAGCCCCCGAACAGAAGAGTCCTTGTTTGAAGTGTCCAGAGTCCCTTTGTGCCTGTCCCCACAACCAGTTACAAATGGTTTGGGTTTTTTTAAAACAAACCAACCAACCCACCCCAAACCTCCACCTTGTTATTTGTATGGTCTTTATTCTTTTCTTCTTTACCTAGCTGTTGAAACGCTCTTTGGAGCCAATGGCAGTTTTGATCTAAAAGACACTTCCTTTAAGAAAACAAAACAGAAGACTAAATCCCTACATAGGCTCTAAAGAAACACTTATTTCGGGGAAAACGTATTTTCACTTTCCAATAAACAGAGAGGAACCAACTTATTTTGAAGTCTCAGTGAGTTCCTGAAGCCATTTGCTGGTCCAGCCACTGATCAATACCCATGGACATTCCAAGAGGCACGTTACAGATCTGAAGGAGCTATTTCCTCCGTACACGAAAAGCAACAGATGGAGCAAGATTTTCAGCACGCTGCGAGCTACTGTGATGCTCCTGTCACTGCAGTAAAGCAAGCAGGCTCACTGAAGCTGCTTGAGGAGAAGAGGGGAGCAGGTTCTCTCCATCTGGCTGAATTCTTGCAAGAGCATTTAGACTTGCAGGCTGCCCAAAGCTCAAACCTGTTGCGAGGCAATTTCCTCTCCCCCTTCCAGCTAAACTTCATTATCTGCTCCTGCTTTACACGTGACCTGGGAGCTCTGCTGAAAGAGCCTCCTCCAGCAAGGCTGATGGGAACTGTCAAAACAGCACCCAGCGACTCTCCCCCTCCGCTTGGCACCCACCAGGCAGCATTACTGGGTCTCACAACCAGCAGCATGTTTCACACCACCAGGAAAGAAGTGGTTTTCTGGCCCAAAGCGGGGCCTGCGTGTCTGGCTTGCTAGGGCCAGAGCACGGCCAGACACCCCATCTCCAAAGGGAGAGGGAGTTGGAGGCACGGGCGAACAGGTGCCGACACCAAAAGCCATGGTTAATGTCTCACTGACGAGTGCAAGACCTGATAATAAGTCTACTGAAAGGAAAAGGGAGAGGAGGTCAAGGTTTGCTATGCAGTACATACAGCTGAAGTTGCACTGGTTAACATCCAAAGTAAACAACACTCCAGCATTTCCAGCTATCACCAACATTCCTACATCTTTCTACGCTGAAGGAACAGAAAAGTGAGCTCGCCTTCCCACACACACACTTTTTTTTGTTGCCTTAAATATTATGGAGGTTTATTCTCACATTTTCCGTAACGTGAATGGGCTGAACACTTTACATAACTTCACAGACCTGACGTATCCGAGTGTAAGACTCGGGGCCTTCAATACTACTTAAAAGGGCAGCAGAGCTTGGCAACCCCATCCTTACCAGCCATGGAGTGTTAGCCAACTTGCACACCAAGGGAAGCAACTAAACCAGATACAGAGCAAAGCTCTTTTAGATCACGAATCCACTTCCAAATTGTTACAATATAGTTATCCTTTTTCACTACTGAAGGTTCTGTTGTAACTCCAGGGTTGAGAAGAAGCCTGCAATAAAGCTATTCACTTCACCCTACAGACTTTGACGCATCCTTACAACAAAGAAAATCCCACAACAATTGCAAATGGCTCTCCCTGGAGTATCCCCATACCACCTTCGCCAGCCCAAACGATTGAGCGTGTTGGTTTGCTGAGATCAGATCTGCACCCACACGAACCACTTCCGCTGCTGAAACCGCAGGGACTACGCAGGGCAAACCACAACCTATCATTTGGTGTCTCTCAACAGACAGCAGGAACAAATTGCCAACTTGAGAGCCGCAGTTCATCATTACGAGATCTCTAAGCTAAGAGCTTTTACCCTTGACACAGAGGTGTTTCTGATAAGCCATTATCCTCCCACCCTTACATTTCGGGACTTCATATTACATAAACTCATCCCCCCCAATATTTTTTTGAAGTTGTTATGATGCTGCCTACCTCTGCCAGGGGAGGTGGCTGTACAGCAGTCTGCAGCAGGGGGGGAACCACTCTTAAAACCAGCAAAGATCTGAGAAGAGCAGCTTACTTTTGGCTGAAGTCACTGCCTAATTTGGGAGATCGCATAATGGTCATTTTTCAGAAGGCAGAAAAAAAAAAATATCCTATTGGCACAGATGAGAAAACCACGTTATTTTCTTACTTGCAAGCACCGAATTTGAAAGCCACTTAACAAAAGAACAGGAATTATTCTCATCGTGGCTAAAAGGCTGTCACGAGACCTTGCTGTCACTCCAACCAGAGCAACATTTTCAAGGGCTAACTGCAATGGCTGAAAGCGTTTCCTGGTCCCCAACAGGACCCACACAACCTCCTCAAAAGCCAGACAGGTACTCGCAGGCGCCAAACGTGTTAGCTTCGGTCCTCTACAGAAGACTGAACACAGCTGCAGCCCTGCTTTGTCAGGGGGTTTTGCCTTACAGCAGCAGGCCTCAGTCCTTTACAGCTGACGTGTGCCTTCAGAACACACTGGCAGACAGGAAACCTCTCTCCTATCTGGCTGTTGCCACCACCTCTCCCATTTCTCTCTCTCTCACTCATTTCCTATTGACTTTCTCATGTCTTGCAGTGCAGCTTTTTCCTATTTCCGTTTTCTCCTCGCTCATTATAGCTTCCCTCCTTCAATTCTCTTCTTTTTCCCCTTTTTCCAGCACTTTTCTGGCAGCTTTGATCTCAGTCCCTACTCATCAGAATATCCTTCTGCATCTGGGCACAACAGCAGCACGCAACGGTGCCTCTGAACCACGGCAGTACCGAGAGCAGCCGTCTTGTCTGATGCGCTGCCAATAAGCTACACTAACAGCCACTATCATAACAAGGTATAAAGACTTCCAAGCAGCCATCAGATACTGTAGGGAAGCTTGCAGGTTGAAGCTTGTGTGTTTATGGGAGTGGTGGACTCAGAATCCTGTACCTGTCTCGGATCAGTCTAGTGCTTTATTAATTTGATGGGTCTTTTCCTCCAGACTGGGAAATGCCTGCTCAGGTCAATTTAGGTCCCACCTAAGCTTTCCAACACCCTTCCAGCAATACAGCTCACTTGGGTCTCCATAAAGCAGCATGTATGTCTTCATAGGTTACCGGTTCCTCCTGGGAGGTCACCCAAGAGCTTGATAAAACGAGCGCTCGCGATACCACAAACCAGGATTCACAGTCTGCAAATAAAATCGGGATCAGCTTCTCACATAAACAAGAGCAGTTGTGCTGCTGCCTTTTGAGGAGGAACAGCACTTGGGGAAAATAAAGATTTTCACCAGTATCTCTGTAGACTCCCAAGACATATTTCTAGAGCTCGGGAGCAAACAGAAAACCGACCGAGTCTTGCCCTTGTATACGCATTTCTTGTGCCGAGGGAAACCAAGGACTCCCATACCCCGAGGATTCTCCCTTTGGTTTCTAGCACCAGCACTGCACCTTATTCATAACCACCAGAAGAGGCCCGTTTGCTCAGTTCACACAGTTGAATCCAAATTTGAGACAGCCCCGTTCCCTGATCAGAACAGGTGAAGTTTTTCTGAACCCTTAAATGAAGTGAGGCCCGAGTGCCACTTCCAGAAGAGCTCACGCTTTTAGCCAGCCAGGCCTGCAAGGGACGCTGCCTGCCTGCAGCAGGACACTTGGCAGTATCCAAGTACCTCATATGACAACGCTCCAGACAGATTACAACCAAAATTATTTAAACTGCAGGAACTCAACATGCTCTGCTGCCTTAGGATCTTTTCCACCTCGGGTATTCAGCCTCAGGAAGAACACCATTCATTTGCTTTCCCACTGCCAGAGCAATTTAATGAAGTACCTCACCACCTAACATCACAGAGCCCAGAAGCTTCACTGTTGTCAAAACAAAGCTTAAAATAGCCACAGAGATAATATTTAAGCGTTTGCCAACAAATGTAAACAGTAACATTTCTTATTTACCAGCGGACTTTGCTGCTAAATGGTGCGACTGTGCAAGAAAAGGTTCCTGCCTGCTGGTCTTACAAGTCAGACACAACACTGAACACACTCAAGGAAAGGATGCAGAGTATTAACAAAACATAAATGATGTTTAGTAGAGGATTTATGAATGTCACAGCCTGAACGTTGCTTGTTTTGGTTTTCCTATTTATACTTATGTTTAAAAATCTAAGCATCGGGACACTGTTTTTTCCTGTCATTTTTAATATATTTATTTTTAAATGTTTTTCTTTGAAAAGAAAAATGAGTAAACCTTGTGTTTTCCTGTCTTTTTCTAAGCACGCTGCTCCTGTTCTGTATGTATCCTGCCTTGGTTTTCATCCCTCGGACATTCTTATTCAAACGCTGTGTTTTCATTTTACTTCATACCTTGCTACTGCTTCCCCTGTCCTTCTAATGTTAAGGCATTACCTACAGGCTCCTGACCCTTAGTTTAATCAAGCTGAGACATGAACTAAAACTGCTACTCTTTAAACCTAATAATTATCCAGCACAGGGCCACAGGACAGAACACATCATCACCTCCCAGAAAGCACGCGTTCAAGTCTCTGTTCTTTAGTGCTATTGCCATCTCTTACCCAAGAAAGATCCAGTTATCTCAAGGTAGATAAAATATCAGGACTGGACCAAAAGAAGGGAGAGTGCTTAGGCAGAGGAATATTTGCAGAGGCTCGGAAATACTACGAGAAACATTTTTGTTGGCATCTCGGATCACCTAGTCTAGATGGAAATGGAAAATGAACGGTTAATGCCGAAAATCCTGTTGATTATACTACAAAGCTTCTTGGGAAAGCAGGGAAACAGAATCAGGCGCTGAAGCTACTCACTGAACAGGAATCGCACGAAACGCTTAAGGCACAAATTCACCAGGAGACCCTACTTCTTGAAATAATCAAAAGATCTTGGGCTATTATCATGAAATATGTAAAGTAACCGGTACAGGTGGCGGCATCGCCTTCCCCAGGCGAATACACGACTGCTCTCCGCTGCCTTCAGATGGACTGCCAAGTAATCTTCCACGCCTCGATCGCTGCTTTTCCAGCACAATACACAACAGCTCTGAGAGTAAACAGAAGACTGCGGTCTTCCTGACAGCTCTGAGCACCCTGCTCTAGTTGAGGATGTCCCTGCTCTCTGCAGGGGGGTTGGAGTGGATGACCTCTGGAGGTCCCTTCCCATCCTGACAGTTCAATGTTTCAATGGCCACGCTGCCATCCTCAAGGAGCAAGAAGCTCTTCAACTGCACGGGTCATGCTCATGAATACAGAAGTTCAGTTTTATAAAGACCGGTCTGAGAAGATCATGCATGAACACCCACAAAGCTCACCAGTGACCTCAGCAACTTCTGCTCCAAGGGTAAGATGCATGTCTCTTCTCGGGCATCTCTAAGTAGGACAGCAGCGGGCATGAGCAGAAGAGAGATCTTAAAGCACTCCAGTGGGCAAGCAACAGGCCAGAGGAAGAACAGGGAGGGGTGCAACACGGGGAAGGACGACCTATGCATGACAGTCATCGGGTGTGCCAACACCACCACCACCACTGCAGGTAAATCAGTCGAAGAGTTCTCTGGAGACCACGCTATCAGGCTGGAAAAGTCAGAGAGGACCCTCATCTTGCAGCAGGGTTTGCGTGCTTCACATTTACCTAGGCCCCTATGGACGGATCATTTTGACAGGAATGGCATCTGAAGAGCTCCAGTTATCTCCAGCCATTTCACTTGACTTTTCCTGCAATCCCTCATCCCCTCTGGCCTTTCCGTAACTAGCTCTGGCGAGTACTTTTTGCCTTCTGCTAAACGTATCACGCCCCAATACCAGCAGATCTAGACAAGATATTTAAAAGTCTAAAACCGAAGTAGCCTACATCACAGTCCCGCTCCCAATCTCCCACTGGAAATAGCAAGAAATGCCATAATAGGAGTTATGTGCACGGGGAGAATTATACAACTGGGCTAACAGATGAAATATCATTCCTGCCTCCACCCAAATAATCATGACGCCCACAGCTCTATTCAAAACTAGAAAATCAAGCTCACCTCAACTTCTGTCTCCAGTAAAAACCCTAATAAACTATGCAGCATGAACTGGCAGCATTTGCTTCCCAGCCAATAGCAAACATCACAGAAAGTACTCTCTCCTGACAGCTTCCATAAAGGCAACATAAAAAAATGAATTTATGCACAGACTACATAAATTATTAAATTGCAAACAGGGTGAAGGCACGATGATGGAAAGTACAAGACTTGCCTCAACGACTATTAGATTTATTTATTTTTTACTCCATAGAAACAAATTGTGCTGCATCTCACTTGCCATGAATATTAGATCTTAAAACTCTAGTAATTCCATAAATGCATAATAATAACATTGAGCTACTCAGTAACACTAAGGCGTGACTTGCTGTGAAGTTCTTGCCCTGCTGGAAAAAGTAAACCCCTTTTTCCCACCATGGAGTTAAAGAAGTCCCAGTTCCTACTACACGGACTTAGAAACAAAGACAGGGAAAGTGCATCTAAGCAGATAAGAAACAATTAGGGTCTATTTTAGTACCAGGTCAGGAGCAAATCAGCAATTAAAACCTCTCAAGGGTAATTATGTGTAAATTCTACCTCTCCTATTTTCCAATCATAGCAACAGAAACTACAGCACTGTTATAAATAAAACTCATTTGCAAGCAGCTCCAGAGGAAGAGTTACGAGGTCCTCGACAAGATACTGCAAAAGAGCCCCCATTCTTTTATTGTGCTTTAATAAACAGAAAGAAACATAAAGCCAGTCCTGTAGCCGTGCAATTGCTCAACTCTGCAGCATGTTTGGAATGGTTACAGGAAGCAAAATACAGTTAACTACGAGACCAAAAAAAAAATAAAAAAAAATTAATCGCGTACAAATGTTTCTTTAGTGTCATAACAGGATACAGCAGAGCTCTGATCATCCTTCAGTGGCCAAACAGAGCCTGCAAATGGCCGAATTTCATCTCGGCCCCACTATGTCCTTGCAAAGAATAAACCCCTTATCTCGCTCAGCCATGTGTCGCCTGCCACAAACGGCAGAACAGAGCAACGCCCAAAGCCAGCCGGCCTGCCCGGAGAGCTGTGCAGCGAGCGAATGCGGGCACACATCTGCAGCCTCACCAAAGGGACAGGAAACCACCTCCTCCAACATACCCCACCCAGACAAGCTGGCCTTAGATGGTCCCTAGTCCAATCTCCTCCTTTCAAAATCCTCACCCCGACAGCCCGGAATGGCACCGAGCAACAAAAATCCAACCTGCTACTAGGAACTGGAGGAAGAACAAAGAGAGAGATTTTCGGGTTAAAAGGTAGGGCAAATCTCACTTAAATCCAGAGCTGGATGGAGAAAAGCAGGCAGTTGGTCATTCCCGTGATCAGTTTGAGGTACCTACTCTAGGGTAAGAAAAAGGCACATCTAGGGGACCATTTTTCTTCCAAACTATAAAGGCAATCCAGACAAACACCTCAGATAGAGACGTCTACCTCAAAGACTCAGTAAGTTACGCGAGATAAATGCCACCTTAGGAGGCCTCTAAACAAATACAGCATCGCTAAGAGAGGATTAGATTAAGAGAGTGTAAATGTTTACAAACATAAACTGACAGAGCAGTAAGGCTGAAGATTAATTGTTTGATATGGTTCACCAGGCAACAGGATTATGAAAAGAAGCAGCTGACAAAATAGAAGAGCATCTCGCACGAAAGAAGGGGAAGTAAACGTCACTGCTTGAAGTACTGACTCTCTCACACCATCAAAAGCCTTGCTGGACACCATAGCTATCCTGGACCACCCTTGGATGATTTATTTCTACATCTCAAATACCATTACAAGATCATTCCTTTTCTGCTAGAACCCTTTACAGCTTTCTCCAAATGCTGAGTAGCAACCGGGAAGGTCGTGTGTCAAGATGGTTCTTTGCTGGACAGTCATTGCCTTCTCCTTAGTCTTAACAACTGTTATGTCTTTTTGTTTGATACCTGGTTTGATTCCCCCTGTTTCCCCCAGCACTCACTTCCCTTCAGTTTTAAAACACTGGAGAAAAAAGCAAGAAAATGATGTTGCTTCATGAGCCAGCTAGATGATGGAATCCAACTCAGGGATGAAGCAGAACCACTACCAAAAGTAACTGGTTTGGTCCAGAGAGAAAATTAACCCAGACGCGTGAGCTATGAACTGGGATGACTGACTTTTCAGTGCAGTCCCAGACACCAAAATCTATTCAACTTTCTTGGGAAAAAGAAGAAAACATTATGAGGAAAAGAAAAACAAGAAAAAAAATAAAAAGGAGGGGTGAATGAAAACATCATTTATCCCACTGGCTACAGAAGAGCACTAGAGACGGCCGCTCAGACACTCCTTCTCATTTACATCCACTCTAAAGCCATCTACGACATCATCCATGAGAACATAACAGACATAAAACACGTAAAGGATGGGATGAGTTCATCCTGGACACGGGAAATGTCGAACAGCTATCCAAACACGTACCGTGACTGCCACCTTAAACTGAAGGGAAGCAAAAGGAAACAGTTGTTGGCTATAACAGGTATTTCAGCAGGCAGACATGTGTAAAATGCAAATATGTAAAGCTAATATGGAGAACAATGCAGGCCCACCTTACCCTGTCAGAGGCATAAAACCATTTGGCACTGATGCAAGCGGAGTTTTTCTGTTTTAAGGCAGTTTCCAACTTGACCTCACCAAGGAAGGTCACTGATAAATACAGAGAGAATTGAGCATGTCATATGATTTACATCATGTAGATCTAATGACACTAGAAGCATCGAGTTTATTTACATTGCACCTGCTTTACATTCCAAGCTTAAGAGCTGGATTTAAAGAGGCAACACAGAGGCTTCTTGGGCCTAATGGGAAAGCAAGCTTTCCACCACCGGACTGCCAGGACACCAGGGACAGAACCCCCTCTCCAGATCCTGCACCAGGCTGTACATAAAACCGAGCGGCCTTGCACCAGACGAGCACAGGCACCACCACCACTCTGGAAGGTTCAGCCAGGGATGACTGAATTCCCTTCACCTCCCAGAGCTGGGGTTCCTTCAGGCCAGAGGTGAAGAGCAGTGGCAAGGCCAGGCTCTGCTTCCCCACCATCCCCCAGCCCTGCCACCAGAAAGCTCCAGGGATGTGGAGACAGCTGCTCACCTGACATTAAAAAGGGCTTTAAACCAAACCCTCACTGGCACACCAAACAGAAACATAACATGACCGAAAGCAAAAGGAAATGAGCCACTGTCTCTGCTGCATTTCAATTTTGCCGTTCCAATTCATTAATGGAAAGCATTTTGTTTTACTAACAAGCAAATCAAATTCCCCATCCTCATGCTTTTCCTTCCCGTCCATCATTCCACTGCTTCTTGCTATGAAAATCCTGTCATTCCTTTCCCCGTCTCCCACCCTGCCCCAGGACATACGCTCCTAAGTACAGGACAAAACTCCCACAAAACCACCACTTTCTTTTTACTGTCACCGTCTCGTCTGGTACAGAAGAAAACCATCCTGCAACTCAAGCATAACTCAGGCACAGCAAAAACAAAGCAAGAGTTTTCTTTTGCCCCCTATTCTACTACTACAAACGTGCCAGAGAATTCACGTCAAGGCCTTAGCGCTCTGTGAACAGCAGAGTCACAAACCCAGGCGACACGAGGGGCTAGAGCCCCTCGGCGCTGCTCGGGCACCGTGCTGGCCGCAGGACCAGTGCAAGGCCTGAGTGGCAGAGCCACTCTCGCTCTTCCTGCCCACACCTGGAGTCTAAAAGGGGATCTGAGGCACTCAAAAGCATCGCCCATCCGTCCCCACCCTGGCTTCTCTCCCGTGCCAGAGCTCTGTGTGGCCTTGGTCACACGCAGGGACACCTTAGCCACCAGGTACACACAAAAAGGAGACTGTAATAAAGTACCTAATAAAAGAGATTGGTTTTTCAGTTTACAAGTATCAAAAAAAGCATCTTTGCCTCTCATCAAAAAAACCCGAAGACACATTCCATACTTCTGTCTCAAAAGCACACAAGAGTTTTCCTACTTGATCTCTCTTCTCACAACAGAAAATACACTTTCCCCCGCCCCTGAAGCATCCCAACACAAGCCTGAGAACCCCGGCCTATGGCAGCACCTACAGAGGAGTCCAGAGGCCTGGCCAGGTACCTAAGGCAAGGAAGAGAATCCTGCTAAGGCCAGGCAGCCACCAGCAGACATCGCTGCTCATCAGCTACCCCTCTGGCCCTCACCTGAGGTGACCTCTCTTTGGAAGGCTACAAGCCTTGGCCTAGCAAGGAGCAAGAGCATCCTCTACGTGGTTTTGGAGTTCAGACTCGAGCTGCATCCTGAACTCTCGTCACTTTTTCTGCTCTCACTTCTCGCAGAAAGAGTTTCTTTTGGTGTTCCTCCCAGCACCAACCCGTCCTGGAAGTTGAATTACAATCCCAGGTTCTCAGCCTAGCAGGCTTGAAAGCAGTTGGACTTGAAATACTCCAGTTTCAAAGGTAACGCATCTGCTTCGACAGTCACCCGCCCCAGGTAAGTACCGATTCCCAGAATTTCCGATGTAATCCTGCTCTCCTGACCCTGTTTGTCACACTGTCCCAGAAGACAGAACGCAAAGTAAACGGGCTCTGGGAAGAGCCTGGTCTTGAGATTTAAAAAAAAAAAACAACAACAACAAACCCCAAAAAAATCAAAACCTAAACCAAAAAGACTTCTCATTTTATACTGACCTGTCCGTGATTGTAGACTGTGTGCCACTCATTGGAGCCTTTGGCAAGAAGTCGTATTCTCCAATTTACATTTTACTATTACTGCAGGAATATTAATGAGGCTTTGCCCCCCACATGCACTGAGGTTCAGGATCCAGCCTTGCTCCAGAAGAAACATGCACAGAGAACAAACTTAGTTCAAGGGCAGGAAAATCAGAAGGGGAAAAAAAAAAAAAAAAATCAAAAAAAAAAAATCCAAAACAACTCCGAAACTCTTCGTGCAGTCACCCAGAATATCCAGACCACGGAAGTGGGGTGTGGGGGATGTTCAGGAACAACTCCAACGAAAAGAACAAAACAAGCTGTTCCCCTCGCTGCTCCCTTAGCCCCGAGGAAGAGGGGAAAAGCAACGCGTGGAACTCTTCCGAAGCAGCCACTCCTCACCGGTCCGGAGTCTGAGCGCGGAGGGGAAGCCCCGGTGCCCGCGCAGGCGGCAGCGAAGGCTCGGGGCCGGCTGCTCGCAGGGGGGGGCTCCCCGGGGCCGCACTCCCCGCCTCGCTCTGGGCAGGAGGGGGTGCCGCCGGGCAAGGGGTCCCCCCTCCCCGCCGCAACGGGGCCTCTCCCCGCCGGTGGGGGCTTCCCCCAGCGCCCCCCCGTCACCCCGGGACCCCCCCACCGCCCCCACCTGCCCCCCACCTGCCACCAACTGCCCCCAACTGCCACCAACTGCCACCAACTGTCACCAACTGTCACCAACTGTCACTGAACTGCCACCAACTGTCACCAACT
>JANHFX010027348.1:0-28278 GCA_027560015.1 Chloroceryle amazona
CCATCCCTGAAGACATTCAAGGCCAGGCTTGATGAGGCTCTGAGCAGCCTGACCTAGTTGGAGATGTCCCTGCTTATTGCAGGGTGGTTGGACTAGATGACCTTTAGAGGTCCCTTCCAACCCAATACGTTCTATGATTCTATGATTATTAGTGGCTATTACCTGAATGCAACAAAAGACAGCACAACCACAACAGTGTATGGGATTACATCAAATTCCAGCTGTCATCTGTGATATACACAAACTATAACAGCATAAATGCTTCCAGAGAATCTCTTCAAGCTCTTCTGGAAAAAGAGTTACTTCTCTAAAGCAGAATACCCAGATTTATAGATTTATCAATAAACAATAACACTATAAAATCATTCATGGTATAAGTGTGGTGCTCATCTAAATTACAAATAGCAGATAAGACTTTGTGAGTCACAAAATCGACACATTCACAAAACATAGAAAAGATCTCTTCTTGCTGCCTTCTTGAACCTTAAAGACCGTGAAATGGACAACTTTTTTTGAGAAGATATCCATAGCTGATTGTTTTTAAATCATGAAGATAAACATCAAGAAGATAAAATATACAGGAAGATTCAGAGAAATAGTTTTTTCTATGTGTAGGTCTTTAGAAGATACACGAACAAAAAAGAGGAATCCTGATATATGAAAACTCAGGGATGAACTCTGAGGGTGTTTTTTTCCTAGGAGAAACTGCCTCGTCCTCTGGCATCCTGATTTCAAACCCCTGTCCTCCTCAGTGGGTGGCCTGAGATACTCTCTTGTGGCTTGTTTTGCATATTATCTCTTCTTGTCTTCACTTTACATCTTTTAGCTTCTCTTCTCTCTATTTGCTTTGATTCTTTTCACTGCCCTGACAAAAAGTAGTTTTTTTTCCTTTGACCTGATATTGAGCTCCCTGTCGCCTACACACCAACCTTTGCAACAAGCAACGTAGACACATGGAAATATGTCCAAACAAGCCTTCTCCCAAGTGACATAGACAGCTCAAAACACCACCTGCCATTCTAGGTAAGATTATTAGATGAAAGCTATATGCATTATTTAAAATCATTAGCATAAAATCAATAGCTTTAGGAAATAATTAGAGTTTTCACCATGACCTTGTCCCTCATTGTACTTCATTCTCAGGGGGTATTTAACTAAGGCATAAGAGGGGTAGTTTTGCTTAGTGATTCTGCATGAAATTTAACTGACATACACATACTGAAAGACTCCCTCTCTTCTGTGCTGAAAAGCCCTTTACTTCCTTATCCTTGATTCCACCTAAAGAAACCCAACAGTGTGACTGTGATTACAAACAGCTTCGACTTCTGGTAAATAATATTTAGGAAACCTTTCTAATTCTAACAGGAGTGAAGCACTACAATGAAGAATTTGCCAGAAGGATTAGAAATAATGGGAAATTTCCTTTCCTTGCAACCTCTGAGAATAAATTTGACTGTTTTTTATATTGTACCCTGGGATAGTGGAGGTTTATCTACTCTGTTGTTCAAGATGGGTGAATGGAATGACATCCTGAAGTCCCTTCCAGCCTTATCTTGGAGCAATTTATCTTTAATAAATAAATAGCTTTCTGTAATCACCTAATCCAACTCTGCTTTATTTCTGTCACTACGATCCCAGTGAGCATCCAAAATGTGTGAAAATCAAAAGTGGTTCTTTTTTGAAGGCCAGATGTATAAACTTCCCTTGTGATACAAACTGCAGACATTCTCCTTTATTCCTGGACACCAACACTGGCAGTAAAACCTCTAAATTCAGATCTTAGCTGAGTCCTGATCATTTACTCAGTGTTTGCATTCAGAAGTTCTCACTGACAGGGCTTTCTAAGGCCTTAGAACACATGGACTATAACTAACTACAGTTTAATATGTAGGACTAAGATCAAATCCTAAAACTAGGACAGACTTATCTTGTATCCTTGTGAAAGTCACTTAATCTTTCTCAGTCCCTCAACTTCCCCAGAAACCATAATTGATTGTTTCCCTTTCATGGATATAATAGATCACACTGCTGACAGAACTTTTTCAGGACTATCTGAGCTCTCACAGAGGATTTGTTCTTACCAGATTTCTAGTATAAGTTTGTCAACTTAAGATACTTGAAAAGTTTAAGGAAGTCAAGAGTTTTCCCAAAGTCCAGCTACTATGAGGCAGCTAAAACTTTGTAACAAAATGGACAGGATTGAAATATATTTCAAGAGGAAATGTTCAAATGCCATCAGAAATTTAAAATTACAAAAATTGTATTAAATTTTGAAAGGGAAAACGTAGACAATATTGGACTCAAAAGAAGGAATTTTTAATGGCCACGGATGTCCCTCTATATTTGCGATTCTGAATCATCTGAGGTGAGATGAAGCAGCTTGAGCTGGGAGAAGTCAGGGACATAATAACTATTCCATTACTGCTACATCATAGCATTTTTAGAGAAGCATCATCTAAGGGCTAGCCACTGATGGATAAAACTGACCAAGACTTGGTCAAGGGAGTATTCTTAGAAAGGAGGGGGAGAAAAACCCTTCAGTGTTAGTGTGTAGAGAGAAAAAAAAATAAAAATAATAATAAAAAAATCACATAGATCAATTTTGGTTCTTATAGTTCTCCTGAGATGAAAGGTCTGGAGGCAGAGCACTGCTGTGTTCCCCAGAGCATGTCTGTGACTGCACACTGGAGAAATGTGTTCCAGATATTTTTCTCCTTCTTTTTGTAACTGACCTTTGGGTCTTTCTGTCAGTGTCATCTGATTCCACAAACTCTCAGAGAGAGGAGGTAGAAGTTAGGCTGGAAACTAAGAAGTTCAAATTAGGGCAACATTATAAAAAAGATACAACTGTGAGTTGGATTCCAATTCCCAGCAGCACTGATGCCACTGTTTTAGAGATCATTCAAAATTCTTCAGCAGCATTTAAATTAAAAACTAGTCCTAAATGACAGGTACAGTCTCCGGCTGGCTACTAGCTCTTTTTATTTAATGCAGACTGTCACCAGTGCGGCTGATTTCCCTACCCTGCTCTGTCTTTGCAATGAGGCTTAATAAATACTGACAGCGATTACACAGAAATAAGATTTTAAACAGCCCCAATTCAATCCTCAGAATGGATAAGATGCTTAATAAATACGCTACAACCATTACAGAGAAGGCTGATTCTGAAATATTGCCTGTCTCAGGTGAAAGCTTCAACACTCCAGATCCTTTCAATGCTGTGACAGAAGAGGTTCTCGTCTGAAATTTTCTCCCTTGCCTGTACCTTGCCTTTACATTCTGTTTCCTGAGAGCTATGATATGAGCTGATACGTGCTCTGCTGGGAGCTCCAGTCTCTTTATTCTCCCTGCGGATTCCTCCATTTCCAAGAAAGTCACGGTCGGCCAATTACCTTTCTAGAAGATTTTAACCATCAGAGGCACTGATCTCGTACAGGATCTAGGGAAATCTTCATGGCTAAGAGAGAAGGTAATTCCAAAAGACTGATTTTAACTCTCGGATGTTATAACTATTTTGTTCCTAGTCTTTTAAACTGGATGCTTTATCACAGAGGGGATACTTCTGATAATCATGAAAAACTACTCCTATCATTCACCAGAAGCACTGGTTTTCAGGGATTTTTTGTATATATGAATATATAAATAAGGCTGCACACCTCCTCTGAAAAACAGCTACAGTTCTACATACAAATGAGGTTCCTATACATGTATAATACACAATCACCTGTGTGATGGGCAATTTTCAGATACAGGTCTATTGAATTCCTCTTATCTTAGAGCATTTCAAGCAGACACAGAATTGTGCACTCATTCTCTGAATTATCACTTCATTCTTTTATATAGAATATTATCAGTAATACAGCAACGGGCTTTAATTGCTAATCCTTAAGTACATTTGATGGCTAGCAGGAAACGCTGAAAGTGGGATCTACTGAAGCCTGCAGCACTGTTGGAGGCTACAGTATCATTAAGCAGCATGCACTATGATACAAATATTAAGTAATAAACCCAGCTGACCTTCAACTTCCTGGTAATTCAGCCTGACAGGACTTTCCTGGTATGGCTGGCAAGGTGACAGTGATTTATTTTAGAGACAAAACCTGAACTCTTGATTTAGGGCTGTATTGAATTTAAGTTTTATGTTATCAAACAAAAGGAGCAGCAGGAGTAAGAACTCACTTTTATAGTCCACTGAGACATGGCTGACATTGCTTAAAAACATGAATTATAGAAGTCATTAAAAAGAAACAGTGGGAGGCTTATTACTTGAATGCTCAAGCAACTCAAGTAACAAAAATTGATAGCAAAGATAAAATCACAACTAAACAAAGAAACTGAAAGTAATGAGGAATGTCAGAAATAAGATAAATTTTCCACCAGAAAGAGGCTGAAATCAAGAAATGCTCATTTAGGAAAGGAGAAGAGTACGAAACGCTAGCACTAAATCTGAACAAATATCTACAAAAGTTGTCAGCAAACTTTCTGAAGTCCAATGTGAGTGTATAAATTGCTTTTGCTGTAATTTCAATGTTTGAGTGACTAATTTTGCTGAGTGTTTATCAAATGAGTTAGACTTCATAGCAGGTAGGCAAATATCACTAAAAAAAAGAAGCTATTCCTCATGCAATGTACAACCAAACAAGAAAGGAGATCCACCCAAAATTGTTCAGTGGTAATATTTACAAGTAGAAATGACCCGTTTTAAGATAACGTTTAGAAAAAGTTTAACAATCTTTTTAATCTACATTTTCTGAAAACTATTTAGAATTTTCCAAGTAGAATTCTTAGAATACCTTCCACTTGTAACAAGGTGTTTCTTATAACAGAATTTTTAAATATAGTGAATGAGACAAGTTCTGATGTATGCCTGCACCTATTTTTCAGGGCCTAAATTTCATATTCTTCATTTTGTTAACTCCCTCTGCAATGGACTGCACTGACTGCAGTGGTGCTTTTCCTTTCTTACAGCCGTTAACTGGGAGGAAAGTAGAGTTCTGCAGGGGACTGAAATTTCATAAAACTTCAGCAATATCCACACAGATACATGCATGTATACATATATATATACCTCTCTCACATCGTTCTGCATTACTTCTCTATACATTCTCCTGTTCCATGCTGTCCCCTTACTGCATAAACAAGGGTTAGACACGTGCATACACCAGCATATTCCCAGTCTTCCTTGCCCAGATCCCTGTCCAGAGCAGAACAAAGTACCTCCATACGTATAATTTTTTATGGCACCAGTAGACACCTCACTAGCATGTACATCGGGACTGTCCCCCATGCAACCTCACCTAACGATCTAAAAGTTTAAAATCAAGCAGCCAAGAGGATTTCTGTAGTATTTTAAACCTTTAATACAAGCCAAATGCTGTGTCAGCACCAATTCTAGTTACTCTCTTTGGTGCTATTAGATACACATGGTGAGACTCCATTCCCATCATGTTTATCGTTTCAACATTGCCTAAGGGGGTTGTAAAACCTAGTCATGCCTGTGTGATTCCTGTGGCATGGCTAAAAGAATAGCCATGAACTCTGAAAATGATCTCTGTCTGGGTGTAAAGCAATATTGGGCTATCATTCATTCCTTTTTTTTCTGGCTATATTAAATAATACCTTGGTATTTAGACATAATTCACAGTATGTAGATGCTGAGTGAGAAAGAAAGAGAGAGAGAGGGAGAGAGAGAGAAAGGAGGAGCAGTGAATGCTCTCTACCTTGATTTCAGCAAGGCTTTTGACACTGTCTCCCATAAAATCTTCAGGGGTAAGCTCAGGAATTGTGGGTTAGAAGAGGGGACGGTGAGATGGGTTGAGAACTGGCTACACAAAACAGCTCAGAGGGTCGTGATCAGTGGGGCAGAGTCCAGTTGGTGAGCTGCAAACAGTGGTGTTCCCCAGGGGTCAGTACTGGGTCCAGTCTTATTCAACATCTTCAGGATTTACAAAAGACTTTGTTGTTGATTATATGTCATAGTCACCAAATTACTTTTGGAGTCCCTTGCACACTTGTGTTTCCTTCCAGGGGAAACCCACAGCTCCCATGACAGTGGGTAGATTCAAGCGGTGGTCATTAGAGTAAACATTTAACTGGATCAAGGACTCTGAAACATTCCCAAATCCAGTCGCTTAGGTTTTAGTTCAGCCATGCAAAGCTCTCTCTGCCTCAAATGTAAGAATAACAATTCTGTTCTCCTTATGCTGGAGTGGAAGGATACATTTGTTAAGATTGATAAAATAATGAGCAGTGAGCCCTTCTTTACCCAAACCAGAATAAATGAATAATGGTGTATCAGGGAAGTACAGCCCAAAAGACAATCTCCTCTTGTATATTTAACATGGTCAGCAACTTTCTTAGAAATTACTTTTCTTTGGTTAGCTCTGACTGACTCCTCTTGACTGTCTTGATTCAGGAAACATCATAAACACATATTTACTTTAATTACATATTCAAACACACAATTTGAACCAGATGATCTTTAAGGTCCCTTCCAATCCAAACCATTCTATGATTCTATAAAGCATATGCTCAAGCCTATTCATTTTCTAGCAAATTTATCAATGTTTAGCAAAGCACAGAAACATCACCTGTAGCACAAAGTTAGTGAATAAAACCCACCTGGCTTTTGGTGTCAGGACATGGCAAGCTGCTCCCTGAGGGACAGTGAGCCAGGGACCACCTAGAAGGACCCTTTGGGCTAGCAGGACAAGGGCCTCACCAGCCAGTGAGCAGGCAGACCCAAAGACTGTCACCAGGTTCAACTAGGCATCCAGATGATCAGGTGAGGCCACAGTGATGAGGATGGGCCAAAGACAGACTGGGAGGTCAGCCCATAGGCCAAGCCCATCTCAGCAGGGCCCATGGCCAGGCAGGGCAGGGCTGTGGTGGAGCTGCAGGTCTGCATTCCTACAGCATCGCTGGGGCAGGGACTGATGGTCCTGAGCTAAGCTGACATGGGACTCCAGGGTCAGGGGTTGGGGAGGCTCCACGGGAGGCTGCTTAGGGCCAGTATGGGCTGGTTTTGCCCTCAAGGCCATGACATTGTGTTATACAACATGAGAAGTCCCTTTTCTTTCACTGTGCTGTGAAAACTAAAGAAAACCATAAAAGTTAGACAGGATTTTTAAAAAGTATAAGGTAGCAGCCTCTTTTTTTAAAAAATGAAAGCCTAGTAGATGTTTTGATATCTCTTTCTGATTTCTTTATTTGGTAAACCATGATTACAGAGATATTTTTCAATTTGTGCAATATGACATGGAAATTTTGAGGGGACCTTCTTTACAATTATGTTTTTTAAGTGAGAGAAATCAGGAATTAGTTGCAATGATGTTTTATTAGTAGGTAACTTTACTAAGTGGGCAAAATACATACTTAAAGAATACCTAGTGATTTACAGTCTTAATCATTATATTGACCTTTAAAAGGTTGCCAAAGGATAAACTTTATGATGTATTTATTTCACCCCAGTGTACAGCAACACAGCTGCCAGTGAATCTTAAAAATGACACCATTCTCTTTTAAAAAATCCTCTTTTCTATTTCTTGACATTGTACATGAAAGACCTGTGTCTAGATCCACCAACTTTTAAGATAGAAGAGGACCATTTTAACTCGGTGTCCTGTTAATGACTATTTTGCATTCTAACACATCTGTGGCTACCTAGGATTTCACAGCTGTCACTATGCAGCACTCCAGTCACCTGGAACTTAATTAACATGAATAGGAACCAGTCCCCTGTGCTCTAAAATCACAAATACTTGCCACTGAATATAAAGAAACAACATTATTACCATTACAAGTATAGGAGCAAAAAGCCAATGGCAAATCTGAGGAGTTCTGTTTGTATCTAATCATGAGTCGTGAGAACCTGCTCTAGCTAGACTCATTATTGGGTGAAATAGAGTTATATAAATTGTATATACTAAGGATAATATTGTAACAGACAGAGTTTGAGATCTTAAGATGTCATTTAAGAGGAGGATTTGTCTTGCTTTTAAGTAATCCTGAGGCCTACAAAAAGGATTTGAATGGATTTTATGAAACACATTTACATTTCAGCCCAAGTCTATACTACTGCAGAGTCAAGACATGCAATTTCAATCCTCTGACAGGGAATCAACCATGGCAAAGAATCTTGATTTACTGCGGTGAGGCTGGGCAGGACACCCCCAAAAAATGACTGTCAGTCAGAAAACTTCACATTATCAAATACAAATTCATTTTGCAAATCAGCTGTGTAATGCTTAGTCAGGCCTGTGGTAAGTAGTATCAATTTAAATTAAAGCACAAAAATGTCCATGCAAATCAAAGCTAAATTAGTTGGTTGCTCATAGATAACTTTTGTCTTTACTCATAAAAATGGTGATCAGAAAGTGAGAAGGAAAAAAAGAATAAGAAAGAGATACATTATACTTGCTTTCAAAGTAGCAAATATCTTGGAAGAGATGGGAAGTCCTGCCTTCTTTTATCATTTGTTATGTATTTTCTGTACTAGCCACATTTATGCCCACTTCTACTTAACTGAACAAACCCCTTGGAATGGGGGATTGGTGCCCACTCTGAATGACAGTGTATGTGAAATGGGCACAAAAAGGCAAAATTGATTCCAGAAGAATAGAGGAGGTGGCAGATTTTGGATGGATGGATGGATGGATGGATGGATGGATGGATGGATGGATGGATGAAAAAATCCCACAGCTAGCCTCTTTGTGCCTTGATGAATTGATATTTCATATATGTGGGAGAAAAAGAATAGACCAGGAAGCCTCTTGACTTGTCAGAGCTATTCTTCCATTTCTACTCCATTTATTTAGGGAAGAATAAGGCCCATAGACTTATTCTTCTTGAACAGTCTTATCTGTTCTGATCCTCAACAGTCCTGGTTTTTTTCTGTGCAACGCACGTTATACAACTTGAGCTAGTGGCAGCATATCTAACACCAGAGTCTGAACCATGTTCACTAACCCACCTCAAAGATGAGGAACAGATTCTAAATCTTTTTATTTAAACTGTTTTCTGAGAGTTTCACTGTCCCAAAAGGGAGCATTTCCACTTCTGCCCACAGCTCAAAACTGTATAAGCTAACCATGATTTCTTGTGCTTTTGTATTGACAGTCCTGGACTGTCGGTGATCCTCTGTACAAATCCCAAAATCATTACAAGTTTTTTTCCAGAGTACCTACTTAGAAAGTGCCATGGTCCAAAAATACCACCTCTGCAGGGAGTAGAATTAATGGATTTTATAAACTACTTCCATGCCCAGCTTTTTGCCCAACAATGCTAAAGCAAGTAACAATTGGTTATAGTTACCCTGGTGTGGTCTGAAAGTCAAACATTATTTTCTTAGAAACTGGTTTCAAAACTATCAAATCCTGCCCTGAAGCAGCCATCTAGGGGCATCTTTCTGATTTTTTCTGATCTGGGATGATTTAAATTGATAATCAAGCTGAATCCTGCTTTGCACTCCTACCTGCAGATATCAAGAAAGAGGTTTAATTTTATTTTACTGTTTGTTTTTCGTTTTTTTTTTTTCCTGGAGTATATCAGATCTTCACACAATTGTGATCAATTAATGTAGTATCTAATCACAGGCATGGTGGCACCTACATATATGTCCACTCAACCTAAAATGACTCATGGTTGCATAGAAAAAGTTAAAGGAAAATCTGTCTTTCTTTTCTATTTTTCTACTGCTTCTATTACTAATTGGTAACATATGTAAGGTTTTCTTCCCCTAGAGGAAATGATAAAAAGCAGATAACCAGTTTTATCAAACAAGAATTTTAAGATAACACCTTAGCACTGAGCTCCCAAGCTGTTGCAGTAATTACATCAATAAGCAGAACACCTCAGAGTCAAGCATTTTATACTTTGAGGAATTTTAGTTTGAAGCATGCTACCTTTGGTACACTTTTTTAAAATTTGTTTGTTTTCTGGATAAAAAGTTTCCCCCCCCCAGGGGGAAATTTCCTTTAGCCCGTACACTGATATTCTAAGAAACAGCATTTAAAGAAAAAAGTCCATGAAAAAAAAGAGTCCCAGTGAATGTCTGGTTTCTTGCCAGAAAAAAACAACAGAAAGTAGAGAGTCTGATGATAAATGGACATGATAACATTTATATCTATCCATTTATTAAAAAAAAAGAAACCAAAAAAGTCAAAGATTTCTCCAGATATTTAACACTTGGTTTGCATTTTGTCATACAGTGTATTTTTTACAATATAAAGATCTCACATTGTTCTATACTACATTTTTTTAACATACCCATCATCACAGAGCCTTAATTAGATCCTTCTTCTTGTTTCCAGTTACACTGAAAGGTAATAAATAGAAACACAGCTCCCACTGAGCTCTGTTTTGGCTACAGATTTCAATTTAGCCAAATCATACTGTCTAAAAATGCATAAACTCACTGTGCCACAGCCCTGGGTAATAGATGAGAGGACTCCTTCAGAGCTTTTTCAACAAAAGCATTATCCAGACAGGGCAAATGGGTGTATTTGCACTCATAGACTAGGAGATGCACAAAAGAATCATAATACAACATAATTACACCTTTGTCCAGAGTAGCTTTGCAAATGCATTTCATTCCTGCCTGTGATTGCCCTCGGTTATTCTGTGCTAGGGGTCCCAGGCAGCTGTGCACCCTGACACTAACTTACCGAATTTACCTTCCAAGCTCGTACTGAACTCCGCACAGCAAAGAATAGCAGTAGGAAAGGTCACAAAATTCATTTTCTCTAATGACCTAAGTATGTATCCAAATATGAATACAGCATTTGATTTGCTCCTCAGGTATTTATAGCTGCTTTTTTCTTCCACCAAAAGGGCTAAATAATCACATCTCCAACCATTCATTCTGACAGGTCTTTAATAAATGTGTACAGATGAGGGAACAAATGACAGATAAGAGATTTAAGAAAATATCTTTTTTAGGAATACTATTTATTTTACAGCCTTTGAAGAACACCTGACAGCAATCCACAATGTATGGCGAGCCTTACTAGCAGTAATGTAAAGACAGCAAAGTGATTCTGAAAATATGACTGGAAAGGAACAACTATAAACTTATGAAAGTTGACTAGAATTTGACCTTATTTTGTACCTACTTTTCCTTCTGTTAGGCTATAAATCAATTATGATACATGCAAGAATCTCCCATCTCCTCTCCCCCCAGAGTTTTAAACCTTCTTGGTCTATCAGAGAATGGTTTGAGGTTTTTTAATATAGAAAGACAACATGCCATGACAGTCTGCCTACTGGGTAAGGATTTAGCAACACTATATTGAAGTTGCTGTGTATTACCTGAGAACCTAACGAAGGTTAAAACAACAGAACTCCCTTTGCTCACAATCCGTAAGGAAGTCTGGATTCAAAAGCAATCAGTCAGTCACTGCATTGTCACCACGACCCTTCAGTCTATAGTTTTTACCGAGTCCTCCAATCAGTTCAGCTCTGCACTGCTTCCAACAATCAGCTCCTTAAAGGGAGGCAAGGGAGACTGAAGGAACACATTTAAAAAAATAAATAAATCAGGAACTGCTTATTCCTATAACCAGTAATTCATCAGCTTCCAGTCTCTGTTTCCACACACACAGATAGACCCTGCAGGCATGGGGCAGGCAGTCATTGTTGGTTGGTGATAGATTGTGATTTGGAAGCATATTGTTTGGCAAGCTTTAAGTTTAAGTCCCTAATAACAACAGCTTTTAATTCCTGGCTTATTACAAGTGGCAGAGTGTTGCAGCAGTCATCGGGTTTAGACCCTTTAGCACTGCTGCAAGACTTGCTGAGTGCAGTGGGGTTTTATTCTGCTTACTAGGTGTCTCTCAAGTCATCAGCCAGATACTTCCTGGCACTGTTCCCTCAACAGGGCTAATGAATCATGACAGTTCATCTCAAATTGCCCAGCTCAAACATTTAAATGTCCACCACAATCTACCAATGAACCCATCTGACTGCCATTGGGGATCAGTGGGAGAAATTTATTAATACACATAAGATTTGGCAGCGTGTCAGGCTTAATCTATCACAACAGCTGAGATAATACACTTGTGCCTTCACCCCCCCGCTATCCTGTGGTGAGAGACAAGAGCACCAGTGGTGTAAGATCACCAGGGAATGTGCTGGTGCCAGCTGGCTTTGCCACATCTCACACTGCGTTCACCCACTTCACAGAATCACAGAATGTTAAGGGTTGGAAGGGACCTCGAAAGGTCATCTGGTCCAATCCCCCTGCCAGAGCAGGACCACCTAGAGCAGGTCACACAGGAAAGTGTCCAGATGGGTTTAAAATGTCTCCAGAGAAGGACACTCCACAACCCCTCTGGGCAGCCTGTTCCACATTCTCAAGATTACTCATTTCTTCCAGCAGAGAAGTTCTAAGCTTTTCAAGAAATTAAATAAATTTTTCAAAGAAGTGTCCTTCAGAAGTATTTAGGAAATCTATAGTGTTCTAATGAATAGACACAACACTCATGATTCCCTCTTCTATACTAGAACTATCGTAGAGCAACATGAGCCTTTATGCAATTTTTTTCAGTAAGAGAATCTACATATTACCAACATGAAGTAGCTGAAGGACAAAATGAAATGTCCCAATATGTAGCCCCAGGTGGTTATATGTTTTCCCAAAAAAGTTTCTAGAAACAATTTGGGATAAAGACTTTTTAGCGTTGGAAGAGCATCACTGAGTCTTTGGTGATATCTATACATAGGTACATATTCTATACTATAAATGATTACTAACAGTTGAAGACACACACTTTATTTCCAATCCAGATTAAAAAGAACAGTTTTCTCAGAAGAAGCTACTGTAACCAAATGAAATTCACTTTTTTTTTTTCCCTTATGGTAGGGGTAATATCCAGTAGACAGAAACTTTTTGATAACTGAAAGGTCTCTAGAGACACATGATGGGAAAGAAGGCACGTTACAGCTCATTTACTTATAGCAGTTATGTGTTAAATTGTGGATGAACTAAAATAGAATATAATTCTTTGAAAAAGGCAGCAGTGAAAGGATTTGAAAATCTATCCCAACAGAATTGCTCCTTGAGTTAATGTTTTACGGCTCGGTATTAAAATAATTATCCACATTATTGATCCTGCCTAGGTGGTAAGGGCATCCAAACAGCACCAAGTAATGTTCTTAGTCTTCTGGAGAAGACTAACACTTGGAGTGGCTTTCTTTAACATGTTATTCACAGAAGGGCTACGAAGAGAGTTTCTGCAGTCAGCGTGCAATTCACTTTCCCTTATGTCAGCAACTGCACAAAAGCTGGAAAAACACTGTCAAAATGAGAAAACAATTGTGTAAGATTTGTTTGCCATTATCAGCACCTTCCTTCAGTCATTCCTTCAACAAATTGTCACAAGTTTTATATTCAGAGACTGAAGAGGAAGTGCCTTGGTGTGCAGTGACAGTGTGTCTTTGAAGTAAATCTCTCAACACAGTTTATCTTGTACTGGCTCACTTTGTCAAGTAATTCTGATACATGTTAAATAGATTCTTCTGGGAGGGGGTTAAACCAGAATCTCTGGTTTGAGTATGCACCAAACATTCCCCAGCCCTTCCCAGGGACAGCAGGGTCACAACTAAAGACTGGTCTCTTGGATAGCTTCGATCCATATACAAGGAAAGTGTGGCTGATCCAACAGAAAAGACTAGATCTGGTACCAAGTAAGATTCTCAAACTTCTTGTAATGTTGGTGCAGGGGTCACACCACCTTCTCTTTTTTTTTAGTCTACTAATTTACTGCCCCAAATTCCAGATCCACAAGTAAGCCCTTGAGTAGCTCACTGCAGCTACCATTCCAGCATCACATCAGAATGGCTGCACTCACTGGTGTAAGTTATGAGCTGCAACTACTCATATATTCATACATACAGAACAAACAAAGCCATGATTTCCAGAAACATGAGTGATAAAAGGTTCCTTAAAAAAAAATAAATAAGGTGTTCTGTGGTTTCAGTCTGTAATGTAACAAGAGTTATAAGGAGAACAAGTTCATGCTGGTATTCACTTGATTCTAGTACTTACATACCTCACTCATACCGCCTGATTACCATTCTGACAAGACACTCTTCCCTCTCTAGGCAGGAAGAACTCTATTTCATACCTCAACAATGAAAGCTCAAAAACATTTAATTCAATTCTCCACTGAAGCCAGCATCAGAGAAAAGTTTGAATAATGTATGTGCCTTTAATCCATGGCCCCACTGCTCCTCCAGTTCTGTCTCTACCTTGCTCTTGTTTTCCTGTAGCATTTTGAATCGGAATGGATTAAGCACGAGGGACCTTCCCACAGTGAAAGCTATTTGAGAATTTAAACAAAGCCCTCTAGCTTAATTAGCCTTCTCCTGAGGTGAAAAATGCCCTTTTTTTGATGTTGCAAAGGAGGTTTATGACTATGCTAATAACTGACATTTAACCATATACTTCCTGAGTTGGGGTGGTAAACGTATCATTCCCCAGACTTCACTAATGTAACTTAACTCACATTACAGACCCTGCAGGAAAGGCTGTGAAAGGAATAGCAGCTTTGCTGCATTCGCATGCCCAAGACACACAGCTAATGGCTGCAAGTATTAAAGCTTGTTACAGCTTCTCCCAGGCTCTAAACAGGGAAAATCCTTAACCGATAGAACACCTGAGCAATTCTTAACACCACTGCTCTGCTTGGGATGGAAATCCATCATGAGAAAGCAATTTGAAAAGCAGGAGGTAGATGAATAATTCAGTAAAAAAGATGTCAGTAACTGAACAGACAATGGAAGAACTACTTTTTGTTGTTGTTATCATTAGAGAGGAAGGAACAGAGGTCACATCACCCTTACACAAAATAATAAACAGCTTTAGGCAAATTAAAATGGGAAACCTTTTGGCATAGCATCAGAATCCAACAAGGGCAATACATTTTTAAATGACAAAATAAAGAATATTTTCTATGTGACAGTTATCCTGTGCAGATTTGGGCTATAAAAATCGTTGAGAAAAAAGGTTAACAGGCCTAAAATATATATAAAAATCAGATATACACAGCAGTTGTTTAACAGAGGATTACATTAGGAAAGTTCACATTATATGTAAATGGAACTACCCAGGCTAAGATAAGTGTGTGTGTGAAGATCTACACATAACCTCTATAGTGGGATGAGGGAAGGGGGAAAGTATGGAATTAACAGAACACTCATCCTGATTTTGACCACTGTGTTCTGTTCCTTTATCTCATTTTTCAAATATTCTGCAATCTGAAGTGTGTGCCAAGCATGTTTTGTTTAGACTTTATAGCTCTAGAATACATTTTCTTAATGCAAAATCTCACAAGACTTCTCTTACAGAAGAAACAGAATATAAATATTTCCCATGGTTCTCCTCTGTGGCTTTAGTTCCGATTCTGCCTCCTCTGACCTTGTATAGATAGTTTGTCCTGCAACTTTGGGAATGTGTCTTTCTAATACTTCAGGGTTAGATGGGTCTGAAGAAAGAGGATGTATTACTAATTCTAGGAGAAGCAAAAAAACATTCCGGTGATATTACCGCTGCCAAAATCCTTTAACAAATCTAAGTGTTATTTTTACTTTTCCAAGGAACATTTAATGAGCCTCAAATATTCATAGAGGATAGATAATACTTAAATGACATCTTTAAATGATTAAAAATGTGCAAGTCTCTGATAGTGATTACTACATTAAGGCCTACTATACATTTTCATTAGGCGCAAACTGTCTCCAAGGTGATACCAAGAAAAAAATATTTCAGAATGCTCTGTGCTATTTGTTAGGAAGTGCACGTCCAAGTTCACATCCTCTGTTTTCAGGATGAAAAATTGGTGTTCAGGTCAGTAGTAGGTAAGATGACAGATAAAATTAACCAGCTGGTAAGGTAAGGGAAGGAAAGGAAAGGTCCGCTCAGCCATCACTTTACCCCAGACTGTGTTCCATTTGGCTAGCCCTGACATTAGCCTCTTCCTCTGTAATTAAACAGAAGGTATTCTCATTCCCAGTCACGATACTATCCCAACAGACTGAATACCATTTGGACACAAGACCACAGGTAATGGCTACAGGAGATCCAACACTGGCTGTGCATTTATATAGTTTTAAAATTATGTTAAGATAATACAACTCTGTTAAAGGTATCCTTGCAAAAAACCACAATGCTGTGGGGCATTGTAGAAAAATATGTTGGAAACCAATTGAACAACAATCATATTAATTTTTCTCTTCTTTTTTACCTATTCTCTTGTTTCTGTCAAATTGGTGCTTCAAATATATCCAGAATGTTCTTGTGAACACTGGGAAAGAATTGCTGTGTTTCCAAGCACACAAAGTGCTTAAAGGTGCAGCTACAGAAATCAGAACTCCAGGGGATGTAAGCTGCAGTACAGAGAAGTACAGGCACTCTTTTTTACTGAATATAAGTCTCGATAATTGATACTAACTACTTAAGGTAGCAAAACCAAGCCAGGTTTACAAAATGCCAACTTCCCAAATAACAAATAAATGTCTTCTCTATACTAAAGTTTCTAACAAACTTAGTTTAGTTTTCTCTTTTCTGTGTTTTTTTATTTTTGTTATAAATCTAAAATAGAGGAAGCACTGAGCTTCGTGACAGCTAATCCTGACTGTTTTTCCTAACCAGTGCTTACTCCAATTATTCTAGCTCCTCCTCTATCATGTCTATGTGTTGATAAAGTAAGGATAGAAAACTGACATTTTAAAACATTTTTTTTTAATGGGAGATGAGGATGTCAGGTCTACTGGACTCATCTGCTTCACTTAAGTTCTGAGTGAATTCAGACTAGGACATTTAGTTGACTCTTTTACTGATGGAGCACAGGAAAGAGATAATCTGCCTATCCTGTAAATGTTTACTTTTGTTGCTCAGTAAGCCAAAATTCATAAGGCAATGAGAAAATGGGACAGTCTCAAAATGCCGTGCCAAAGAGTTGATTTTCCTGTTGCTGGAGATGATGAGAAAACTCCTCCTGATAGGACCACAGAGAGCATTTAACCTTTCTGTTTTGATGTGTTTTTATCTTCCACTGTCAGGGACACTGAGAGCAACAACACTCAGCGAGGTCAGAGCCCTTACCTAAGAATGTTCCATCTTTCTTCCAGCATTGTGGGAGAGAAGAGTCCTGAAAGCACCTTGATAAGTACTAGTTTTTGACAAGTGTCAGTGTAAGAGTGGAAAGAGAGGGAAGAGTGGGAAAAATCCCCCAGAGTAGTCTCCAAGTGTATGACCCACTAACAAGTTTTATTTTACCCAATACAGACAAGTTGTTTTAAACTCTTTTCATCTAGTTCTAGTAACTTATCTGAGATGATACAGAGATTGCAATCGCTTTGGAAAAGCAAGTGTGGGTTTTTCCTCCCCTGGGGAATAGAAGTGTGAGAGGGAGAAGGGAAAGGTGAAATAGCAAAAAGAATGAGAAAAGCTGATGATTTCAAGAGACCAGAATAAGGAGCTTCCTGTTTGGATGCAATGTACAATTACATTAGGAGCAGATGCTCTGTGATACTACAAAGACTGTAGAACCACATCAAAAAGCAACAACAACAAAAAACCCACAAATGCACATGCACAAAAAAAACCCACAACACAAAACCCCTCTAACAAATAATTAAATTATTCTTTAGCTTCTCTACTTGCCCATGGTTCTGGTTCCGTATTTCCTATCTCTTCCTCATAGGGTAAACACTTCAGGAACTAAGCATTAAGAAGAGGAATAATGACTGAGAGATTTACCTTAAAATCAGGAAGGTTAGCTACGGAATAGGAAAAGTTACCATCTCACTAGACTATCTGCAATATCCTGCACTTGCATATGTAGAAGTGAGACTGACGGTATTTTCAATCCTCCTATAAGAAGGAGTTGTTCCTTTTAATTACAGAGGTCCTGGTCTACTCCCTTGCGATCCAGACCATAGGAAAAACTTGACAAGAGGAGCACAGACCTATGTTTGCCACACTAAGTCAAACATCATCAAGGAGTCTGCTACTGCAAGGACCTCAATCAGACCAATCAATCAGACGTACAATCACGCATGACTATAATAGAGGTTTTCTGTCCCCAAACAAAGTCTTTCCTTCATGTACCTGTATTTCCCTGCTATAATTCATAACTCAGATGTAAACAGAAAGCGTCAGCCTTCAACCAAGCACAAGCTGCTCAGTGATGAAGCTTAGCAAAAAGGTCGAGTGAATGCTGAGATATCCAAGCTTCCCTCCTACACAGGAGGAAGTTTCTGATTGTAGAGCTCAGCTATTACCAACTTTAACAATTGCATGTTTATTTTGGAATGCCCTAGGCAAATTACAGTGTGTATTGACTTTCTCAGCATACATCGCCGAGTCTTGCTGTGTGCTGAGGCTGTTGTGAGACTTCGATTATGTGGACTTAGAATTTCAACCTCAAAGGCAATAAGATGTCAAATGTTGTGTTTTCTTTAATATGCATTAAGTGTCTTTGAGCCAATGATTCACTTACAAAATTGCCGGGAGGTTGATAAAAGCCCACAAGGGTCTACCCAGAGTTGTATACTGAGATCTGTAATGCAGAGAGAGGAAAAAGCTAAGGGCAAATGCATTCCTAGATACAGAAACTTGAATGTTTATAGCTGAAGACAGAATACATACAGTCAGAGGAGAAGGAACGTTGAATGTCTCTATCAGCACCCTTCTATGAATATCAGCTAATAAAAACTACATTAATCAGACCGGTCCATGCAGTGGGATAGAAACCTCTTCGTGTTTGGGATAATCATCAAAAGTCCCTGCAGTGCCAGGAGCAGGATCTTTGTTCTGTCATTAACCTCCTATAGAGGTGGTTGGAGCACTGTCATTTACAGAGAACATTTTCTTATCACCAGATGTTAAGTCAGCATTCTGGAGACTATGTGAATTAGACCAAGAACTATAGCTCACTTAGACAGCCGTTCAAAGTCTGAGTTATGCAGCTCCCTCATCATATGTCTGTTTTTATTCTACATTGTTCTGCAGTATATGATAGACTTCTAGCAGAATAAATCCATCCTGGAGACTCTCCAGGGACAGAAAATCTCCTGGGAAAATAAGATAGGGAACTACTGTCTGAAAATACTGTCCAGTCCATATGGTTACTAGAGCCAGCTGGCACAGAGAGGAAAATGGAACAAGCCCGCACAAAAAACCCAACCAATTCTTCTGCAGCTGAGATGCTGAAATGCACCCTTTGTTGGGAGGCACAGAGTGAGAAGAACCTTGTTTTTTTTAATCAAGCTGCATGTGTTGCTTCATACTTTCACAGATACCTTCCCTCTTACCTAAACCACCAGTTGTCTATAGCCATAGATAAAAGTTAAAAAGCAATACTTGCCTCTATCAGTTTGCTCACTTTTTGGAGATTATCTGTGGCACGGGTGCTATTTTATACTGGCTGTTTCTGAAGAAGGTATTTGATTACCCTTGGGGTATGACATTTTCTATTTCAAAAGATCCCAGATTCCGCTGCAGCAATCTTATCTTTAAGTTGTGCCATTTATCTCAAACATCGTAAATTGGGCAAATTTGATATTGCTACACAGTGCCCAAATGCAGCACTGTGAAAAAGAAGGTTTTTGCTATTTAACTGGTGTCACAAATGCTTTTGACCCATCTCTCCCATTCATTGACTTCACCTCGTAAATGACTGCAGAGAAAAATATCACCTAAAATGACTGTGTAACTTTTGAATATAATGGAGACACTGAATGGATATTTCTAATTTTTCTGTGTATACCCAGGGGTCTAATCAAACCACTTGAACCGCTCCCTCAGGCATAATGTGAAGGCCGGTGGTGACACTGCATCTACAGGTCTCGTCCACTAACCTCTGCTCATCTGTTTTGTATTTCTGCTCAGATTGGTATTACTGGCAAGCTGCTAAAGCCAGAATCATCCATTATGACACCAGAGAATGTGTGTGCCTCTGACATGGCCATTATAGACCGTTATGATATAATACAGATCCCAGAAGCTCTCAACACCTTCAGCGGCATGATTTAGATTGAAAACATTAATGTTTATCATCCAGCCTATTACTGTCAAACTCTGCCTCCAGCTATGCATGGATCAGGACAGTTCAGTAGCATTTACATCAGGCAATTTTGTGAGGTTTTTGTGTGTGTCCTCAAGCAATGTGGAATATAAAGAAAGGCTGATGATTCTGGGGGGTATCTGTGTGTGCTTATACAACTTGAAACTAAATAAGATCAACTACGCACACTGGTATCTTCTCAAAGAAATTCTTCTTTTTAAAGAAACTTTCTAAACATAAGGACTGTGTATTAGGCTTTAGTTCAGACATGAGTCTTGGGTGGTAGGACTCCTTTTGAGTGTCTTAGCTCTTCAACACTTGTTGCTTTCATTGATTAATGTGCAATGATGCTGCATAAACACTGAAAAAAGGACACCCTTTACTCAAAGAATTTTAAACTGAAAAGTGATACTAGGTATCATCACAAAATTATCATCACCCACTGAGTGAAAGCCCAAGGAGTAGGGAGGCTCTTCCTTCACGTTCTTGTATCTGCTTCTCTCCCTGTTTCTCCTACTCTCAGTATACTAAAATCCCATGACAGAGAGAAATACCTAACTTCAGAGATATAGTAAAATGATTTGGCCAAAGTCCCAACCTGGCTCCTAAATGTCCTTCTCTGCTCTTCCTGAAGAAGCTCTCTCTCATTTAAAACAGCTGTTACATGTCATTGCCTTTGCATGTGGCAATGGGTGGAAAGCTAAGAGATCACCACTGTCAGAGGCAATAAAGCTCTTCTTCTGAAGAGCAGATGTAGTCCCAAAAAATAGGTAGTTACCTGCCTGAGAAGAAACACTCAAATATCCAACAGGAATTAGTGTACCTTTAAATATTTGGAATGGCTTGATTTCTTGCACTGCAGAAAAGCCATCTTGTCCTTGTTCCCATCTATAGTGTTGCTATGTAGACAGTGAGAAAATCAAATTGTCATTGTTATTAATACCATCCATTTATCCTGATTTCTAGCTGCATGTCAAATATCTGATAGAAATACATCTGCAAATGATCTGCTGTTCCAGCTTTGTTCATCTCTTGAGACAGACAGCTACTTATCAGAGGAAACCTTCCCGAGAGATTTGTCGGCTGCTGAGATAGAGGATCATACCCCTCTATTAATCCTGACATGTGAATTCTAGCTCAATATTTCACTGGAAAATATAAAAACCCTCTGCCTTTGGCTCCATTATAAATGTAATTGTTTTTCACAGGTCATACTCTTCATCTTGAGTGAAGTACAATGCTCTATGTTCATATGTGAGACATGCAATGAACTGACTTGCATTCTGTGAGGGGCAAGGTCACAGGGATGCTGAGCTGATAAACGCTCTGTTTTGATGCTTTGGGTTCTTAACTCTGGTGCTTTGTCTCTAATCCACTTTTAAATCTGAGCTGCCAGGGAAAAATGCTGCTATTTCTGTACTAGGAAGGTCAGACAAATGGATCAGCATGAGAAAAACTATCAGTAATCTGTTGATTTTTCCGTTTCCCACTTTGTCATGTAACAGGGGAAACGTTGCAGCTAGTCTTTTAATGGGACTGAAAATGCAGGTAGCTGAGATGAAACACTTACTCGGAGGAGCTACTACATACTCTGCCCACACACCCCTCAGCAGTGTTTAATGATTACATTTGGTGGAACTTTGCATATGGTGGATCACATCCTGCACATCTGAACAGGCACATTAGTTAAGAAATCCTTACAGCAAAATTCCTGACTGACAATTTTCCACTCTCTCCATTTTAAAGCACTTTGGAACCTTAGCTTTTCTGACTGCTTCTGGTGCCGGCAGTTACCCTGATTAAAAACCCATTTGAGAGCTTCCAAGGTGACAGCTTAAAGCCTTAATGCTTCCTGTGATTTGCACGAAGGAGTGCATACTGTTCTCACATCACATGAGCAGTTATTTAATAATGCTCCAACTACCAAAATATAAAAATGAGTCCAAATATCAAAATATAAGGAAGCAAAAGAAGGAACTTACTTGCACTCTCCAAATATTAGTGACAAAAAGAGAATGTTTAATGTCAGTAAAGAAAATTCACTGTTGTCACATTCACAGTAGCAAAACAAGTAGAAACAAAAAGTTGTATAGACATAGAGCCTGATGTTCCTGTATTCTTTCTACCCCTGACACCTGGACAATGTTAGAACACAGAAACATCAGATTAGATTTATGTTGTTCAAATTCTGACAAGCTTAGACCAGCAGGAGCTATGTCTGTACATTAGAACAGACCAAAGGTTTGTTATAATTTTATGGTAGATTTATAGTCACACAGAGGCTGTCTGGAAGGTAGAATTCCAATTATGGAAACATTCCCTCCCACCTCTGTTATTTCCGAGCCCAGTCTTGCTTCTTAGTATGTCCCACTCTGGGGTGCTTGAATTCACCTGCAGTATGGAAATCCCTAACAGCCTTGTGTGCCACTTCAGTTCTGGTGGCCTACAGGTAGCATATACTGTTGAAATAATGAAAGGAAAATACCTTTCATTGCTTAACTACTGAGAATATGCAAGGTTATCTATTTATACTGGGAGCTGAAATCAAGCTGGGAAACTTGAAAGGAAGAGTGCCAGCTAAGCAGTTTATCCAAAACAGGCTAAAGTTCACCTCAGGAGACATTTTTTCTGACATGTCTCCACGAGTTGAATTGCTTTCTTTCATGTTTTTTTGTGGTTTTGTGTTTCTTTTTATTTTTTCAAATAGATTATAATATTTAGAGAACAATCTTACACTAAATAGGGAATAAACTGCATAATAAAAAGAGATGTTAAATTAAAGGAAGTGAAAAAATAAATTGCAATGTTATAGTACCACAGGAATAGCATGGAGTACTGGAAAGCTAAGAAAAAAAGTTTTCTAAACTAAATATAAAATAGAAGTCTCAGAAGATGTAAGGTCCTCAGAGAACTTATTCTCATTAAAAAAAACAAACTAACCAACCAAACAAACAACAAACAACCAAAAAACAAGAGAGCTACCTCCAAAAGTAGTTCCCAAATGCAATTTCATCCACTTTATAACCCTCGTCCTCCTTAATTCTTATGTTATTTAGTATAACTATCCCATTTCCTTGAAAGGCACTGGAAAAATAGCCTGGTCAAGGAGTTTCCTTCCCTTTTATCTTCCCTCCTCGGGCAAAAGGGCTGGTTCTCCTCTGGATAAGAATGTGGGTATTATTTGTAGCATACAGTGGCCTCCTGCCAGTAGGTGACAAGTTACAAAACCAAATAACTAGAAGGATTTGAGGTACAGAAGCACACACTTACATGTACAGCCAGGCAGTAAATTCTGAAGTGAAAGACAATAGAAAGTTTTAGTCAAGTCTGAACTATGCAGCCAGTATCAGATGCAGGGCTACAGCTAATTATGCTGAAAATAAGTTTTATTCAGGTTACCTGCACTCAATAAAGAAGCTTTTTTTCTTCCCTACAGACCACACCCATTTTGCAAACAACTTAGCAGGTATCTAATGACAGGTTAAGGTTTTTTTCCTTTAATTTCTTTATCCATACTATCTATCTGATATTTAGTCTTTGTACCTAAATCAACAGAAATTGTTTGTGGTAGCATGAGAAATTTTTGCCCCATTGATTTCCCATAGCACTGAAGTGTTCTATTAGTCCAAGGTGAAGAAGCTACTAGCAAAAGAATAATAATGGAAATAATGATGGGGAAACAATGCACTCAGCTGCACATAAGAGGTTGAAATTTTATTTCTGGGTTCTTATGTTATTATAAACTTTAAGAGCAGAAGAAAAAAATGTCTGTTAACATCAGAGACATAGTATCCCCTCATCTGCTTATTGAGGAAATCAACATCCTCAAACATGTTACTGTATGAAATAAGTAGGAACAACAAACTATTGTTAATAACATCTGCTGAATATCCCAATGCTTTGCATGGTATTTTTATTCCAGTGTTGCTATTTTTCTCTCTTAGAGACAATTGCAGGTGGCAGGTAGGATAGAGAAGGAACATGTCTTGATATTTCACACGCAAGAGTATCCCGAATCAGACCATAGATCTCTCATAGCTACGACCTGCCTTCAACAGCAGAAGAAAAATACAAATCCAAAACAATTTTCAACCATCCACAGACCTCCTTAACAAGCCCAAGGTGAAAACAATTTTCCACCTTGGAGAAAAGAGAGTATTAAAAAAAAAAAAAAGAAAGAAAAATTATACAATTGCTCAAATTTTGCCTTTCTACCTATGAGCGAAGAATATTGTAATTGTTGCTGATTTTGCCCTTGTCATTTCAAATGATGCACTGAAATAATAAATCCTTTGTAGTTTTCCCTAGTGCAAATTTGAACTGGTTTTTGGAGAGTTACATGAAACTACTATCTATGCTGTCTTGTTCCAGTGGAAGGCATTTGTTTCAATACTTTGTGCTTTGCTAGTTTATATTTCAGAATAAGGAAAAAAGCCCTTCTTATAGTACAAGCTGACTCTGCATAGACATTCCCCAACTGCAAGAAGCTTAGCCACTCAACATTCAACTCCAGTACACATGTAAGTCAAGAGAAAAGTGCATGGCCCACAGGCATACATTTGGGTTTAACCACTGCAATACAGAATTTCAGTTTAATCAGCTAACCACAGCAATTCAGAGAAAAGCATACTAAAACCCAGCATTTTTCCCTCAGCTTCTAGTGGCTTCAAGAGGGGTGAAAACAACACAAAAAAAATAACTGTAAATACTAGGGGAAAGAGAAGGTAGAAATGATTGTACCTGACGAGAGAAACTAAGGAAAAAGTTAAAAAGCCACGAGTTCACAGGCTTTAACACTGGCACTGAATTTAGCTCTCTGATTCGATGATCAAACAATTTGGTCATGCTTTCTGTAATTATTATTTATTGCCACCGTGTCCAAAAAAAAATAGTATTGAACACTGATGAATCTGTGAACTTTGTTGGTTGGTTACACTTGACTATAAATCACAAATTCCAAAGTGAAAGAACTGTATATGATTATCCTGAAATCATCTACTGTAGACAGTAGAGACAAAGGTGGCCTTAAGAACCCTTGATATGTGCTCCATTCTTAGGAATGCTGGAGTAAAAGGGAAATAGATGAGAAATGGTCCTGAAAAGGGCTCAGCTGATGCTGGCAAGGTGCACATGAATGTCTCTGAGCGTGGAGAGCAGGACAGGCTACTTAATCCTCACTGTCAGAAAGCAATTAAATCTGCTAATTACCGAATTATGTGTGCAAATGCTCAAAGGCAAGAAAAAGCAATAATGATTAGCTGGTTCGCAAAGAAATTCCTCCTTCCCTCTCACTCCGACTGTTCCTGAATATTCCCAAAATACAACGTTTTCACAGAGGAGCAACTTCAGCTAACAATGTCACACTAAATGGCAACATTGCCTTTACTTTCTGATCAGAGATGGTGGATTTAGTGATCCCCAAGAGTCAGGCTGCGAGACTGGACACTGTGTTTAACATGGTCAAGCCCCTGCAGTAATAAAATTTAGATCAGTTAATTTATCATAGGAACTACAACCAGGGAATGGAGAGGTAGAGAAAATTCTAGAGACTCGCTTTTCAAATGCGCAGAAGGAAGGGGGAAAAAAAAAAGTTAAAAAAATTTCCCGATCGAGCTGTTGAAACAAACTAGTAAAATACTGGGATGTTGCAAGAGTACTGGACTTTATGGTGTTAAAACTAAGTAGTTATGGTTTTCCACCTTCAAAGAGGAGATGGTATTTGCTGGAAAGTTTTCGCCATATTCTATAAAAAGACAACTGAAGAAGAACAAAAAGAAGAAAGGTTGGACCAGATGACCCCTGAGGTCCCTTCCAACCTGGTAACCTATGATTCTATGAAAAATACTCCTTAGAAGTCTTTTCTGACATATTTCCCTGAGCTCTAAAAGCTCTGAAGGCTGCTCAATAAAGCACACGAGGAGGTTATTGTAAAAGTCCAGTGCACAAGAAAACAAACAAACAAACAACAGATTAATTAAATGAAAGTGAACCTGTGTCAATAAACGGTCAATGCAACTTCACCAGAACAAATTCAGCTGCATTCTTTCCAAGTAATGCTGTTCCCCAGAATATCTATTACCCTCTACAACGACACACCAGCATGTTGCTGGAGTGAGGCAAGAAGAGGTCTGCTCTGGACCCATTTGATGAGTGCTTAATTAGCTTCTGCTTTGCTTGGGAGCATCCATGTGGTTGGTGACATTGCACGAAGAAAGAGTATGACCTGAGGACTAGACCCTGCATGTGTGGCAGCTTGACACTTGGCTCTCAGCTGCCCTTGAAGCCTATGCTTTTTGGGGTTAAAATGAAGTAAAATCCTATTTCCTAATTCTAATCAAATTTCTCCAGCTATTTTGTCAACTAAAAGCAGTAAGTTTTTCAACAATTAAGGGTCAAAACAGTTTAAATAATCTTACAAGTAAAGAATGATAAACTAACTGTGGTTTGACTACATTTAAATTCATCTCGTGAGCTCCTTCTGTCTGGTAGTTCAACAAGTGTTGACAGTTCAGAGTTGACTGGACTTTCTGAGTCATGGTATGCAGATAAGTGAAACTCTGCTGTATGAATCATAATTTAAAAAGAAATCCTTCATTACCTATGCTGAGAAATATCCTGTCTGCTTCAGCACTTTTTTTGTTGTTGTTGTTATTTCAAGATTTTTGGAACAGAGTTTTTCAACATTCTCTGCAGATTTATTAGATGAAGGAAAAGACTCCAGTGAAGTATCATTTTTCCTGACACTTTAGCCTCTGTCTCTCAGTGGGGTCCTCCACAGCTGGGAGCCAACACAGGTCTGTTCTCTGCAGCATGTCTTTGTGGTGCAATTTGAAACACAGCATAAGTTTGAGGGAACATGTTGTGTTATGTCTGGTGTTTCAAAGATACACAGATATGTATTACACATATGAGTATGTGCCATTTATCCTTTGAGACAAGGCACTAAAAACCAGAATATCTTTTATGAGAATTTGTGCATTCTTTTCTTCCACTTGCCCCTTTTTGCTTCAACAGGTGGTTTTCAAAGCTTGTGGCAGGGAGAAGGAAAAAGTATGTTGACTCTAAAATGGATCTTCAAAGGATTTAAAGAATCCTTTGTGCTTGTGATCATAAAGATTATATGAAATATCTAACATCTTGGCATTGCTTCTCAATTTTTAATATAAGTGCTTGATTGCTTTTCCAAAAATACAGCTACAATCATCTCTGATAGAAGCACATGTATATGCAATGACTCACACGTGTGAAGCTATAGCATGTAATACATGGCAGAGCCATATGAGAAAGTAGCTGAGTTTCACTTTTACCTTGCAACCAGGTCTCTGTCAATGGTAAGTTTCTGTAGGACTTACCCTTCTAACATTCAGGTCCTGAGCAACTTCTCCCTGTTCAGTGGCACAACAAAGTATCTTCTTTCTCTTCTTCACGCGTGTAGTAGAGTATCCTACAACAGTAACAGATGGGAAGACCCAAGATTTATTATCTGTACTTAAATATGATGCAACTTTGTTGATGATTTCATAACTTTGACAGTGCCAGGAAATTTACTTATTTGTATTTTTACCATTCCAAAGAGCGATACCTTATTACACAACTAAGAAATGCATTAAAGAAGGCTAGGAAACTCTGAAATACAACATTACTATTAAAACTAACAGATGAAATCCACATTTTAATTTAAACTTTTAAATATAACACTCTTTTAGGGTTTAATGGATTTGCTTAAACTGAGCAGCTTAATGCTTCTGATTTCTAACCCTGAAGCCTGGTTTCTAAACCCAGGCCAGCCCTGTGTTTTCTTAAAGGACAACAGAGAAGTGGGCCACATTGGTTCTCCTATTAGCAGTGGTGACAACCAGGACATGGGTGACAATGTCACGGTGAAAATGATAGTAGGATTTGCCAGAATTATGAACCTGTCCTGTCACAACAGGTCTTGCTAAAAGATTGTCCCTCATCTTTCTGACAGGCCTCTTGAAGTGCAGAAAGGCCACAATTAGGTATCCTTGGAGGCTTCTTTTCTCCAGGCTGAACAACCCCAACACTCTCAGCCTGGCCTCCCAGCAGAGGGGTTCCAGCCCTTCCAGCATGGCTGTGGCCTCCTCTGGCCCCGCTCCAACAGGTCCCTGTCTCTCCTGTGCTGAGGACTCCAGAGCTGGCCCCAGCACTGCAGGGGGGTCTCCCCAGAGCAGAGCCCTGGGAGCAGAGGGGC
>JANHFX010027350.1:3239-14078 GCA_027560015.1 Chloroceryle amazona
TGAGGTCAATACACACTTAAACCATAGATTTCAAATCATTTTAGACACCTCTCAAGGTCTGGCAACTTCCCAAATGAGGTCAATACACACTTAAACCATAGATTTCAAATCATTTTAGACACCTCTCAAGGTCTGGCAACTTCCCAAATGACCTCAATAACCCTAACTTCTTAGAAGGAGTTGGACCAAGTGACATTCAGGGCTGAGGAGCAGCAGGTCATTGTTTCTGTTGCTTTTACCAGGTTGTCTTGAAAGGATGCTAGGATACAAATAGCCCACCAAAGCTCTCCTTCTGTGATTAATCCTGACTCTTCCTTGATTTTGAAGCCCCAGGGATCAGGATGACAACTATAGACATGGTGTTCCTCTAAATCAATTCCTACTGGAACAAGAGTACCTTTTACAGAAGCAAGCATGCAGTCTCAAAAATTTCCACTTATGAAAACTTACCACAATCCTTGGCAAATTGTTAACAGTGACCAACCACTCTCACTTCTACAAACTGCACTTTATGATGAGTCACAGTTTACCCAACTTTAGTTAGTAGTTCCTGCCATGCCATCTGAGGGCACTTATTCCAGCATTCAGGTTTGCTGTGATACTACACAGCCTACCACTCTTGGGTTTTGGCTGGTTTTTTTTTGTCTCCAACATGTTTGTGAAATGTCTAATCTGGGGGTTTACCACATTTCTCTTCACTGTTGCAGGCACCGTGCTGTGGCAAATGAAGGTGGCAAATTCCAGCGTGGCTCAACTGGAACCCCCCAGGCTGCACCTCATGATGCCCTGTGGACCTGAGGCTTGCCCAGTGCCTCCAGCCTCTGCACCCTGCCTTGTAGCTCTCTCATCCTCATGTAACCCAGCAGCTAGATATTAATAGACTAGCATATTTTCAGGGAAAAGAAGAAGGTGCATGAAAATTGCTCGTGACAGTGTCAGTCTGCAGAGGTGGGATGCAGAGAAAATCGCATCTAATGGGACTGTGGTCACACTGCCTGTGAAGTTGTCTTGAAAAGATTGGCACATAACAGCAGGCGTGAGAATTGAGTATTTGCTCTAACAGTAAAATTCATCTGGAAGAATAATGAAGAGCAGTGCTCGATGTTCAACACAGCATATATAATTTAGGGTATATTGACATATGCATTTTATCTGTGTCTTGATACTAGAGACCTTCAATTAAATGTGAAAACATCATGGTATTTGCAATAAACATTATTTTGTTCCATAACATTTTTCTAAAATCACCATGAAAATACTTCCTGTTTTGAGGGATGTTCCTTCCCTGGCTTGTACCAAAACAGCTACCTCTGAAATACCAGTGAAGAGCTGAATGCAGAAGATCATGTATAAAAAGGATATATTTTGTGGACAGAGCTTCAAGTTGTGAGGTGACTGAGTCCTGCAGGGCAGCTATGGCTTCACACTTACAGGACTCTTCAGTTGTTAGAAGACTGCTTGCTATGAGTCCTAAGAGAGAAACCAGCATTTAGAATATGTATGACAATTAACATTTCAATTCCAGGAAAATGTGTGATTCTTGAACTCATCCTGTGAGAATACAGCAAGCACTGCAACCCAGGGCAGCTGGAAAGGATGGACGGCAGTGAATGGGGGCTGGTATGTAGCCAGAGACATGAGTGTTATAGTCCAGAAACAGGTCAGGCAAGAGAGATCTCGACTCTGACTAAGGAGTTCTTCACCTGCCTACCTGAATCCTCTGCACTCTTTAAATTAGACCATTATTGAGCAAAGTATAAAAAAAGGCCTGGGTGCAGGGACCAGCTAGCTTCCCCCGTCAAGTCTAATTGCTAGAGTGAATCTTCCCTCCACCTGTTATCTCTCCATCATCCCCTATGCCAAAAGGCAGGGTACCCTGGAATATAGCATGAGCATGTTCAGGTGATGCAGACTGAGAAGAACCTACAGTCCAGGTCTCCATCTTGTTAAGTAGTATTTTGACCATCGGACTCCCCATGCAGGAAGCCACTGGCATCACTGTAAACAGAATCGATTCAGTTTGATGTATTTAAGGCCATGCATAACTTGCTAGGCTTCTCTTCAGAAGAATAATAGAATCTTAGAATGGTTTTGGTTGGAAGGGACTTTTAAAGATCATCTAGTCCAATCCCCCTGCAGTGGGTGGGGACATCTGTAGCTAGACCAGGTTGCCCAAAGCCTCCTCCAAGCTGACCTTGAACACTTCCAGGGATGGTCATCCACAGCTTCTCTGAGTAACTTTTCCCGTGCCTCACCACCCTCACAGTGAAGGATTTCTTCCTCCTATCTAAGTGTATCTAAATTGAATCTAAATCTATCTATCTAAATCTATCTATCTATCTATTCGGAGTACCCATCACTCCCAAATGCAGCAGTTCAGAGAATGAATTAGTCCACAGTTAAGCCTCCAGTAGTTCTGCAAATCAAGAAGGAAGACACATAGGGATTTTAGGCACATAGTCAGTCAGTGACATAAACTGGTCAGTTTGCATCAATTTCCTAGATGTGGGTGGAATTTAGATACCTAAGTCTCAGCTTGTAAAAGATTTAGAAGAATTGAGTTTACCACTTGGTAAATAATACAAAAATGGAATCAGGAATACACGTATTAATTTGAATGTTTATCACCCCACCAGTACTCTTGGTGGGGTGATATTGGCAATATGCATATGTGGCAATGTGCATGCATATTGCCAGTGGTGTAACAATCGACTTTGGAAACTGCCCAGGGGTACCCTGAAGTCTTCTACAGTCCTTCTGTCAAATTTAGAGTCTTCCAGTATTTGATATTCAAAGTGTTGGACACTCCCATTGCCACTGGGATGCCAAACAAGTCATAGAAAACCTGCCAGAGTTGCTTCTTTTTTACACTGCATTTATGTTTTAATCCAGACCTACAAAAAAAAAATACTATTTTTGCAGATGATGTTTGGCTATATCCATGTATTTTATAACTTTTCTGTTACATAGAGTCCTTAGTCACTTGATGTAATGGCAAGTTATTCCTGCTCTGAACCAGAGGTCAGACTGGGTACCTCCTGAGATCCCTTCCAACCCAACTTTACATACAGTTCTACATCAAATGGTGCAGAGGCTCTGCCAACAGACACATTCTGCTAACAGACCCATTCTGCCATTATTACACATCTGAAGGGAAAATGGTGAGTTCATGCCTGTCCCACTCACTTGGAGGACTGCACAAGAGCACCTGGTTTAGCATTGCAGGAGTTCTTCTGACACCAGATCCATTCTCTTCTGGTCCCCCACCATCCTGCTAATGCTGGTACACAATTGAGTCCCATGCCCCACAACCCTGCCTTGCCAGTCCTCACAGTTATTCCCATTTCATAAGGAAATGCAGATTATGAAAGATTTTTTTTTAAATACAGTGAAGTCCTTACATGTGTGGAAATAGGTAAGAGTCAATTGTCATTTTAAATACAGTAAGTGCTCTAAATAAAGAAGAAGGATCAAAATAGCTCAAAATATCAGTGGAAATAGGAAGGAAAAAATGAAAAAAGAATTGAAAAAAGATTATACTTACAGGGAGTTTGTGAGTCGATGGAACACTTCTCAAACAATCAAAAGCATTTAACACATTAAAAACAGGGACTTCAATAAACATATTCAGGAAAAAAAAACAAACCCTAACACATTAAATTATTACTTGAACATGTATTATCATCTGGATTTAAGGTAAATCCTTCATAGCAGTCACAGGTATATGATCTACCATTATTCACACAGACGTGCTCACATTTATGAGTTCTTGGTGCACATACAACAGTTCCTACAGAATGCATTATGGAGAAACAGCTATCCAGAGAAAAGATAACATTTTTTTAATGCTTCCCAATGGCAATGCTTTTCCATCCTAGGAGCCTATATACATCTTACCAGAAACTACTCAGTTGTGTAATTGCTCTTGCTTTGGAGCAGCAAGATGAAATAATTGCCTTACTGGAGTCTCCCTCAGTCCTTACTTTGTACAGTCTGTGCTCACTCTGACCACAGCTGCCTAACCCCGCCAGATGTGAAGTGCCAGATCACCTTCAAAGACATGCTAGGAAAAGCAGTCTGGGTCCCAGTTTCCAGTACACAATAACTTTACAGTGAGGAGACCAGGAAGGAAAGAAACAAGTCTAAAACGATTGCATTTTTGCTGTACACAAAATCACTGAGAAGCTAAAGAAAGAAGCAGCAAAATGCAATTCAACCTGGGAGTGGGGAAACCACCTCGAGCTGTCTCCTGCCAAGCATGTGTCTGTGTGACTAACCCCAGCTCTTCTCTCTTCAATTATTTCTCAGTTCTGGGTTTGTTGAATGTTGCATATTTTTTTTAAATACAGAGAAGGCTTTAGTTATAAGAAAGACCAAGTGGTAAGCAGTTACAGGTGGTGCTGCATAGGAAGTGCTTTGTACCTCTAAATATTGCCCCAAGTGGAAGAGGCAAAGTCACATAGAACTGTCTTATAACACTTGAATGCACGTGTAAGTTTCTCAAATATCCAAATGCATGAAGCTGCTAACGAGAGCTATTTCAGTACATGTACTTAGCTGGGACAGCAATCTGCTCTTACTTGAGCAAGTCTTCTTATCTGGATTCAGGGTGTAGCCTTGGTAGCAGTCACAGGTATAGGACAGATCATCCCTCACGCAGACCTGCTCACAGTCGTGCCTTCCAGGTGCACACATGTCGACAGCTGAGGAAGGCATTTGAGAAGAGAATAATATAAATCAGTACCCAAACTTCAGTTTAGCTGATGTTAGTAATTTCCATTTGCAAACATATCTTCATTAGGATTCAAACTGGGACATTTTTATTGCATGTCAGCATGCTATTAGCCGTGGTTAAGGCATACAGAGTTTGTTTTTATGTGGCTATCAACATCAAGAATTAATAGGATTTTTGGAACACTTGCAACATTCTTCTGCAGTTGTAATGGGTTGCAAAAGAAACTGAACTAGCAGTGACCCACTTACAAAATAATTATCCAAAGGAATTTCAGGGAACAAATATCTGGATTTTATGAGAGTATTTGGGATTATTTCAGGTCTAATTGAGTTGGATAAAACACTGTTTTATGGAGTGAAAAGACCATAAACAGAAGAGTATACATGGCTGTGAAAAAAAAGAGAGATGTGGCACCCACTGCCAGTTACAAAGTGGGTACTTGATGTGTCGAGGCTGATGTTTTCTGCCAAATTTAACACATCAACTCTGAAAGGCCAAGCTGAGAAGGAGTTCCTATATTTGGATATCTTTTCAGTAAGGAGGTTTAGTAAAGCACAAGCAAAGAAAGAGAGAGAGAGAGGGAGAGAGAGAGAAAAGAAAGAAAGGAAGAAAAGACCCATTCTGGGGGGAAGACAGTAGCAGCCTATTCCAAAATGAGATCCTAATGAATAAAAAAAGCAAGCATGTTAGGGGAAATGATCTGAAATTTGTCTATCCAGGGATAGAATCAGAGCTATGAAAAGAGGTTCAGGTTTAGATTCCCAAAGGGGATACCCAGCTGAATTCCCTTTCCGTCACAGATGTTTGTCTATAGAATGCCAGGTGAGAGTTAATCTGAGAAACTGTATTTACAACATCAGCTCCGAAGCTAAGCATGAAGAAATATTGAGACCCTCTGGCTTTGCCTCCTTGAGATGTGAGACATATGATTTAACTGGAGAGATTTGCCTGGGACCACTAGGTTCAGCAATTTGTCACACAACACATCGTAAGGAAAGGGATTATGATGCAAGTAGATAAAAGGATTTGGGAAAAATAAATCAACAGTGAGGCATCCAAAGAAATGAAGAGTGAAGTTCAAATCCTAATCAAGTGAAAATAATATAGAATACATATTAATTTGTAGGTAGTATATACTTATTTGTACATCCTTATGTACTGACTACATCTATACACCAGTTTTCCACAAGAGACCAGCACTGGGAAAGAACGTTTCCCTCCATCCTCTAGAGCTCTAAGGCTGGAGTATTTTTCAAGGTCTAAACACATCTACCAGAAAGAGTGATCACACTCAGGATGACACAGACTGTAAATAGCTCTCTCAGCACAGTCCTCACTCTTCTTCATCTCATCCTCTTGTGCTGTTTTGCTCTGACTTGGGCAGTGCACATCACGCAGTCTCACCAAATATATTCTCCTTCTCCTCTCTCAGGTGGACACAGCAATTCTTGCTCCATGGGTGTGAAAATATTGTGACATCCTCAGGAAAATGCCAAATGGTATTTAGATTATACCAATTAGAAGCTTCACACAACTACATAAGAGTTATGGGTCTCAAATTATTACTGACAGGTGAAGAAATAAAGTTTGCACTGTGTTTTTGTGAGTTGTAAGAAACTTCTGGATAGTTTATCAGAAAAATAAATTAACCTGGTTTGAAAAGCTGCCTGCTTTTAGCTGAACACAGTATTTCTTTAATCAGGTCTTACCTGAGCAGGTCTTCCTATCTGGATTCAGAGTGTAACCTTCATAGCAGTCACAGCTGTAGGATCCCTCCTTACTCAGACAGACCTGGGCACAGTCATGCCTTCCAGGTGCGCACACATCCACGGCTGTGGTGAAGCAGGTTTTAGAAAAGAAAGCTATTAATCCCTCCCAGACACTCAAACATTTTAAATGCTTCAACATTTAAAAATACAATTCAATTAGGATTCAAATTAGGATTCAGACAGTGCCCTACTACATAATTACATTATGCTGCAGACAACTGAATTCAGTCACTAATTATTTAATGGAGGGAGGCAGATATCAGGGCTACAAGGCACTATTATACCACATCTCATGCAACTTGAATTTTCATCAGCAATTCTAAAAGTCCTGAATATCCCCAGTAAGAATGAAGCTACTAAGATGAGCAGTAACCTGCCACGTGTCATGGCAGAAGTTGTTTCCTTGCAGCATTAGCAGTAACTATGGTGAATCCAAATTTAACTTCATACTTTCATCCGTTAGCTGAAGGCAGGCACAAAAATCCGGGCATGATATGTAGAAATGCTATTAAATGGTAAAGAAACATAAAGGCTAGTGAGAAAACAAACAAAAAGACAAACACGCAGGAGCACTAAAAGCTCATGTTCTTTCTTCAGGAATAAGAAGGGTGAAAACTTCAGTGAGAAGAATGTCTATGTGCTCTCAAAGGGAGCAAGGCACTTACCAGTTGCAAAATAGCTACCCTAAGGTTTCTGCTCAAAACTTTCAGATTTAAATAATTCCAGAGAAGGACTTTGAGGAAAAAGAGTTCTTTGAATAGGCTAACTTCTCAAGGTGCCAATTCAAGGAGTAGGGAAGGAAGGAGCTGCTGCCGGTGTAAGCTTGGGGTTGCTGTATAGCAGAACCCTTCACAACTTGGGAAGCAGAAGCAGCAAGATGTAAAAATCCCTGAGCTTCAACAGAAGAGACTGAGAGGACATAGGAAAATCATCAGGTTTTAAGTTCTCTATAGACTAATGGCACTCACTCTCCAGTGGAGACACAGTGCTGGTGGGCATCTCCGAACTAGGTTTGTCACCTCCCAGGGACTAAGTGAAGATTATGAAGTACTGTGAAGACCATAAAATGGTTCTTAAGTGCCAAAATGTGATTTTGTAATCACAGAATCATTTAGGTTGGAAAAGACTTTTAAGACCATTGAGTCCAACCATAAACCTAACACTGCAAGTCCACCACTAAACCATGGCCCTAAGTGCCATGCTTAAAGAAAACATGTTTTAAGAAAAATGCAATTTTACTCTTACTGGAACCAAGGGCAAGTGTACAGGTGAATTCTCCTTTTAAGAGTTGATGTCTGCAAGCAATTTTTCAATTAGAAACAATGAAGATATGTCACAGAAAACACAGAATCATAGAATGGCAGGGGTTGGAAGGGACCTCCTAGTACAATCCCTCTGCTAGAGCAGGATCACCCAGGGCAGGTGACACAGGAACAGATCCAGGCAGGTTCTAAAAGTTTCCAGGGAAGAAGACTCCACAACCTCCTGGGCATCCTGTTCCAGGCTCCGTCACCCTCTAGGAAAGAAGTTTCTTCTCAAGCTGAGGTGGAACTTCCTATGTTCTAGCTTATACCCATTATTCCTTGACCTATTACTGGATACCACAGAAAAGATACTGGCCCCTTCCACCTGACACCCACCCCTCAGATATTTATAGACATTAATAAGATCCCTGCTAAGCCTTCTCATGCCCATGAGTTTCATATATTAAGGTAGCCTTTAAATCTTACCTGAACAAGTCTTCTTATCTGGATTTAGGCTGTAGCCTTCATAGCATTCACAAACATAGGATCCATTGCTAGTGATGCAGATCTGATCACACTCATGCCTTCCAGGTGCACACGTGTCCACAGCTGCAAGATGCATGTTAGAGAAACAACTCATTATTAATAAGTAGTAGTTTAGGAAGGAGCACTTATTCACATTTTCAAATATATTTTGATTTGGAATCAGCTCAGAGATGACAATAGTAATTGAAGGAATTAGAGTAAGTAGGAGGAGAAAACATCTATACAGTGTCTACATCTGAATACTTTGTTTTGGCATCGGGCTCTAATGATTCAATCTGTAGGCATAATCAAAATGATAGTGATGGAATCCAACTACTCACCATTGCTTGAATCAAACTTTTATTTATTATTGGATCTATTATTATTGAAGAAGATACATAGAATCATAGAATGTTAGGGGTTGGAAGGGACCTCTGGAGATTATGAAGTCCAACCCCGCTGCCAGAGCAGGATCACCCAGGGCAGGCCACACAGGTACAGATCCTGGCGGGCCTTGAAAGTCTCCAGAGAAGGAGACTCCACAACCTCTCTGGGCAGCCTGTTCCAGGCTCTGTCACCCTCACAGTAAAGAAGTTTTTCCCCATGTTGAGTTGGAAATCAACTCTGTTGCAATTTGTGACCATTACCTCTTGTCCTAACACAGGGCACCATGGAAAAGAGACTGGCCCCTTCTACTTGACACCCACCGTTCAGATATTTATAGACATTAATAAGATCCCCTCTCAGCCTTCTCTTCTTGAGACTAAACAGCCCCAGTTCTCTCAGCCCTTCCCCACAGGAAAAATGTTCCAGTCCCTTCACCATGCTTGTAGCCTTCCATTGAACTCTCTCCAGTAGATCCCTGTCTCTCTTGACAGATGTTCACTCTTTCAACAGAAATACACAAATAGCTTCTCAAATCAAATTATGCAGTTGGAAAGTGATTTTTGTTTTTCTAGAAAGACATATTTACCAAAGGAATAATACCTGAGCAAGTTCTCTTATCTGGATTCAGAGCATAGCCTTCATAGCAATCACAAAGGTAGGACCTGCTGTTTTCACTCACACAGACCTGCTCGCAGTCATGGGTCCCAAGTGTACACACATTTGCAGCTACAAAAGGCATTTACAGGAAAGGTGTTTCGGTGATGCCAAAGGAAAGAAACAGCCGTTAATAATTTATGCTTACAAAAGTACATCTCGCACTGTTTGCTGGATTAGTAGAAGCAAATGTCAGTGCTGTGTCACTGTCACGAAAAAAGTTACAGGCATCTTTTGCATCATTCTGTAGCAGAAGAGAGGGGTCATAAACAACACTGGAAGAACTGCACTGAAATAAGTCACCACCTGAGGTGGCAGAAAGACGTGATGAACTGAAAAGGGTGCCACGGGAAGGATTTTAAGTATTTAGTAACTTTACACCAGAAACAAGAAATCAGCAATGCAAAGGACCTTCTGGCTTTTTGTATCCAGTCCCTTTCCATTGCAGACAACCAGATAAAATAAACCCAAAATGTATCAGTCACTCTCTAGCAGTTCACTAACTTCTGCTCTCTGGCAGACAACCTGATTTATGCATTCCCGCTGCAATGCAGAAAACTCCAGTGTAAACTAAAATAAAAGTGAAATGAAAGAACAAAATTAAAATAAAACCAACCAACCAAACAGGAAAAAACAAAAACAAACAAACAAACAAACAAAACCCAAAAGAAAACAAACAAAAAAACCCCACACAAACAAACCTGGAACAGAAAAAGTATCAAGACCAGAAGGAAGAGAAAAATTACTGTGAGGTACTAGGATAACACAATGCCTTCTCAGGGATGAAATGATGGTCCAGATGCATCAGCCAACAAAGAAACCCACCAGAGCAAGATGGGTATGTGAGTGCTGCAGCTGCCTTGACCCTTCAGATCTAAAAAGTCAAGACCAAAAGAGTATATGGAGGAAAGTTTTTACAGTAAGGTAGCTTTACAGGCACATGAACCTCCTCATTGAGGGACAGTTCAGAAATAATGTCCAAACCTCACTGCAAACTACAAAAAGAGATTCATTTTTGGGGGACCAGCTAATTCCCCAGCAAACAGTAAGGTCACCTCATCAGAAAACAGTGATAGAAAAAGCACGGTGATGGATGGCAGCTGATGGAAGTCTGTTGTGGTGACAGGGCAAACAAAATGACTGCTGTAACACTGGGCTGTCTGCAATGCACTGTGTGCACTGACAGGCATTTCATTCACAGATGGTCTAACAAACAAACAAATTAATTTCTGGCTGGTTTTTCTCAAGTGTATTTAGCTTTGAATCTGCTGCTTCTTTGGTCACATCAAGATTCCCCTATTCCTCTCCACAGACTGTAAAGGAAACCTAGATACTCACTGAAACTTAGATGATTTTTAGATGATTTAATTTAGATGAGGGAGGCAGAACAAAAAGGGGGAGGCAGAACAAAAAGGGGGAGGCAAAAAAGGAAGGAAGGAAAAAAAGGGAGGAAGGAAAAAAAGGGAGGAAGGAAAAAAAGGGAGGAAGGAAAAAAAGGGAGGAAGGAAAAAAAGGGAGGAAGGAA
>JANHFX010027351.1:0-13672 GCA_027560015.1 Chloroceryle amazona
ACCCCTGGGGCAGGTGGAGCCCAAGCACCGAGAGTTCGCCCCAGGAGGGGAGCTACGGCCGGGCTCCGTGGGGGGTCCCGCTTCGCATCCCCCCGTGCCCCGGCAGCGCCGACATGCCGGTCACACGTCAGCAGCAGCGGCGGCGGCGCTGCGGGGGCGGCCCCGGATTCTCCTCCGGCTCCCGCGGGAGGCAGGTACAGTCCCCAGCAGGAAGCGTTGCTTGCCGAGGTGAGAGAGTGCAGGGCCCGCCGGCCACGTTCCTCCCCTCCTTGCTATTTCTTTGCAGCCAAGTGCTTGGTGCTGGACAGGGGTGAAGACCTTCCAGCCTGGGAAGGCCCCACGTGGTGCAGCACTGTCTCTGGAGGCCCCTGACGCTGGGGCTGGTGGCCCTGGGCCTCCTGCCACTCGGTGCCCGGCAGCTTGGATCTCCCTCTGCCCGCTTTCCAGGGCCTGCCTGTGCCAGTGGTGGCAGACGGGCCCCCCTGAGCTGCTGTGCTGCTTTGTCAGAGAGCTCAGTGCCTCTTTGTCTGCCACCTCTCAGACGGCTTCTTGGGGGGTGAGAGTGGAGCCTGGCGCTGCTGGTGCTGGAAAGGAGGTGAGAAACGTCCCCGGAGAGAGGCAGGAGCTGGGGAGAAGCTCCCTATTGGGAGACGGGCTCTGAGCAGCACAAGGACCTCATAGAAGAACGAAACCTGCTGGGGCTGCAGTCGTCGGTGCCGGGCCTCTTGGTGGAGAGGTTGATGCGGGGACTGCGCAAATAAAGGCAGGAGGGGTAATTAGTGCCCGCCAGCACTGCCGCCTGCAAGATGGGGCTTGTCGAGCGAACTTGACGGGATTGCAGATCTGGCTGGTGGAGGGAATGGTGGATACGCAGATCCCATTTGCGGTCCTGGCAGTGCTGGGCGGCACGATGAAACAAGCACCAGGCAAAATCTGCTCGGGAATATTTTAAACAGATAGAAAAACTTGTTGCTGGTGGGTCTTGGAAAGTTGCTTGTACTGGCTGATGGCTTTCAGGAGGTTTCTGGAGGGGCCTGTCAGAAACTCCCTTTGGAGCTGAGCTCCTATAAACTGGCCACTGCAGGCAGCAGAGGAGGAAGGCACTGGCATGGGGACTGGAGGTGCCGTTGTGGTGATGTGGCTTGCTGAGGCAGGCCGGGTGTTATTTCCTTGGGAAGGTGTGAGTTGGGATTGGAGGGACCAGTCCCTGGGAAGGACTTGGGCTGATGAAGGGCTCAGCTGGAGCTGCAGGAAGTGGGAACTGCTGACAGGTACAGACAGCATTCTGCAGGCATCCGAGGGCTGAGGAGAAGCCGTGAAGTTTAGAGAAAAGCCAAAAGTTGGGATATCTTTTGGGAAACCCTGCTAACAGAACCAGACTGAAGAAGACCCTTCATCTTATCCAAGGTAGATGGTGATTAGATTATGTCCTGATTTGCGTGCCTCTGGGGGGAGGGAGGTGTTCTAATTCTTCAGGGCCCTGGTACGTGGTGGACACAGGCAGAGCTCTGGAGTCTGGGTGAAGTTGGAGATAAAGTGGGACTATTTAATAGTACATGCAACTGTCCATTAAAACATTTTCCCTGGAGGAACTGGGGAACATCCACCATGTGGAGCATTTCTGGTGGGGTTAATTGACCTTTGCAGCTCCCATCTGCTGGCCATGATGGTGGGCTGAGTGGTGGGAGGCTTCTGTGGTTGCTGCAGTGTCACACAGGTGGTTCTTCCTGGAGGTGGTTCAGGAGGATGGAGGCACCTGCTGGGAGGTTGCTGATGCTTGTGACCCTTGCTCTTGGCGATGATATCAAGGTGTCCTGAAGCAGAGAGGATTTTTGCTGATGATTGACAGTGAAAAACTAATGAAATGTGCAACTCTTCTAAGCAGGGAGGATGAGGATGGACAGAAGTGGAAGGAGCAGTCATCAGTTCCTGGTTGTGAGGTTTGGCTGAGGCTGTGCATTTGTGGGACAGGCGCCAGGCTGAGGTTGGGAGACCATCCATGTTCCCTGGGAGCCCTGTGCCTACTGTAGCTGTTCTGCATGTTCTGGAGAATGGAAGACAGGGCAGGAACATCTTGGCAGGGGCATCCTTCCTGCCTGGGCCACGTGATGCTGTGCTGTCATAGTGTGAGCTGTCACATCTTTCCACCTCATGTGGGATCTGCAGCATCTTGTGGGGATGTGCCCTGAGTGAGCTCTGCAGTAGCTCCTGCTCCATTATGAACTCTTGCTGGACATGGTGAGGATTAGCACAGGGAGCTCCATCTCCATCTGGGCAGTCCTTTCCCTACATCAGTGAACAATGGACTGGCCCTGTAGGGCTTGCCTGAGTAAGGCAGATACCCTGGAGATGTCTTCTCTGCCATGTTTGGGATAAGCCTGAGGAGCGGTGCCACCAGGATGCAAGAGGGAGAGATGCAGTGAGGGACCTCCCTGCATGGGTATGCCTGCACCCAGGCACAGTGAGTCTGGGGTGGGGTTGTGCTCACCAGGACCAGTGGCTGGCGTTTTTGCTGGGAGCACAGGGTCAGCACTGCGGGGTGTGGGAACGGCTGGCCAGGAAGCTCTTGGGTGTGTGTCTTTCCTGCAAGAGACTCCCCGAACTGAGTCATCTTCCACAGTGCCGTGCTGTCCGCCCTATGTTCCCTCCTCCTGTGCCATCGGTGCAGCCTGTGGGCACCCCGCCTGGCCCAGCCATCCCCCCCAGGCTGTGGGACCCCACCCCCGCCCTTGGGGGTCTTGTGAGGCCAGTGCTTGATTTGATTTTGGGCTTTGCTTTGGCATCCAATGAAAGCCAAGCGGATAGGTGTGTAAAAGTGAGGAAATTTTGCACCAGACAGAGGGAATGAACCGAGTTACCACTCAGAAGGGATCCAGTGTTAAACCCAGCAATCTCCTGAGGTGACCCCAAACATGCTTTATCTGCAGGGCAAGGAACTGGTTTATAAAGTGAGGGCTTTCCCCAGGTGTCCTCTGGGGATCTCTCTATAGAGAGGAGCATCTTGTTGTGGCAAAAGATGGTGGCAGGTATGACATTTGTAGGCAAGATGGGGTGAAGAGCCCCAGCTCTGTGTAGGGATCTTGACGTCTGAACTGTGAATGTTCTTGGAGAGCCACCATTTGTCACCTTCTCTGATAGGCAGCAGAAAAACTGGTTTACTGTGAAAACCTAGTGAGGATCTGGTCCTTCGCCTTAGTTTCCTTTTGATTTTCTGTTGTGTTGTTTTTTGTTTGTTGTTTTTTTTTTTTTCTTGCAGTTGGCATAAAAAATAGAGTGAGACCAGCCTCGGCACTGCAGCGGGGGTCTGGGTGTGCATTGCCATCTCAGATAAATGTGTGAAAAACACTCGTGCACAAAGGATGTGTCCGAGTGCCAGCAGTGACTGGCTGCTCTGTGAAGACCTGACCCACATCAAGAGCTGCCCTGGGATGGTGGCTTTGTTTGTCAGGTTTTTGCTTTGCACCCAAATTCATTCAAATCGAGAAAAGCTTGTACTATGTATGAGCAGGTGTTTGAGTGGTGTGCTGGGATCAGCCAGGTAGTGGCACGGGAGGTGAGGGAAGCATGGAAATGCCTGGCCTTTGACCGAACTGGGTGGGGGGTATCTGGGGCACCCCAGGTTGCTGCCCTGCCAGTGACTGTGTCCCCCTCTTGCCCCCACCTTCTGTGGCTGGCACAGAAAGCCCTGCATGGCTTGTAAAGTCCAGTGCTTGGATTAGGAAATGTCAGAGATGCAGTTTCCCAGGCAACCTTAATTTGGCCCCACGTTTGAGGGCATTAGGATGCAGCCAGTAATTGTGTGATCCCTGCCGTGTGCCCTCTTAAGAGTCCAGCCCTGTTGCTGGCACCAGCTGGAGCCTCCAGCCCCTCTGGGCTTGGGGCACCGTTCTTGCTTGCTGAGGTGGCAGTGCTCCTGGAGATGCTTTGGAGTCTCCTTCCCAGCTTTTCCGTGGCTCTCCACTGTCACGTTTGACCATTCAAAAACCAAATGGGTTTATGTTTTTGGCAGCTGGTGGTGGGGAAGCTTCGCTCCTATGATGAGGCATCTTTGAGATAGTGGAGGAGTAAAACCAGGGTGGCAAACTCCACCAAACCTAGAAAGCTCTCAAGCTTGAGCCCCTGATCAGAGCCATTTACTCTGGGTCTGAGCTAAGCGAGCAAACCACATCTTGCCTGCATAGAGCCCATCTAATTGCTGCCCAGTGCCACTGCACCCACTGGCAAGCCTAGTACCCAGTTCTAGGGGTCTCAGCAGAGACATGTTGGGATTCTCCACCATCCTCTGCTTTCTAGACCTTGGAGGCATCTGAGTGGAGGCAACTCTGTGAGCTTGCTGGAGCCCATGTGTCCATCTGTGAGAAGCCAGACCCAAGTGCCAAGGAAACAAGGAGGAGGCTTTCCTCCAATTTAGAAGGGCGACAGCTGCGCATGGAGGAGCCTTTCTGCTGTGGAGCTGCTGTGCTGGTGCCCTGTCTTGTCTGAAGCTGCACTGTGTTTACGAGATGGGAGAGGGAGGGTCCAGGATTGCACCAGGAGGGGAGGCCAATGTCTGTCTAGCACAATGCATCTAGGAAATGGGGTTTGTGTCAGGTTTGAATGGGGCAGGTCGGGCTCGGGTGGGAGGAATGTGCAGGCAGCTCCTTCCTGAGCTGGAGAGGGTCAGCAAATGGCATTTCACAGCCTCGGCATTTCACACACTCGGAGCCATGAGAATTCTCTTCAAAGGGTGAGTGTTGGGCATGGCGGTGCCTGTGCACCTGCCTTGCAGGCATGTGTGTATTGGGCCTGTGCCTTTGTGCGTGTCGGGATGCCAGCCTGTGCATTGGGCCTCCCTTGGTGCCAATGCCTGGGCGAATGAGCTGTTGCCAGTGTGGGGCTGCGCTCTGTCGATGCCTTTGCAGCTGAGCAAAAGCCTCTTTGCGGCTTTTTGAGGCATGGGTGCAGCCCATGGGCTCTCCCAGCTGTTCAGAAAGGTCTCAAGATTGTGCAGGCAGCTGGTGGGAAGCACCCACCTGCTGCAAGCTGAAACCCTCTTTGCCTCAGTGAAGGAAAAGGTGTTCAGAAAACAGAGGGGCTTTCCAAGATAAATTTGCAGTCACCTCACCGTCACTCATCTCCCTGCTCCATGGGCCTTAGGTTGGGTCCCAGTGACAAAGCAATTGCAAAAGTCACTGGCGAGACCAAAATTTCCCTGGAGGGGGTGGTGGTGGTGGCAAAGTCCCTTGGGCAGTCCCCTGGGCTCAGTGTTGCCCCTCAGCATCCTGTCCTTGGTGCCTGGTGGGGCCCAAACAATGCCACCTTTCCCTATCTCCCTTGGCTGGTGGAGGCAAGAACAGATCTCACATCTGCTGCAAAGCTGGGGGCTGGCTGCTCCTGCAACCCCGTCCTGGGTTGATGGCTCTGGGCCCTGCCTGCAGAGCCAGCCGGAGGTTTTGCTCTTTCCCTCCCATCCAGCAGAGGCCAATACCCAAGCAACCATCTGTCCTGCTGCTGCCTTGCTGAGAGGTGAGTGGCTGCTGGCTCCCATGTTTGAACCCACTGTGTCCTCACCCAGGGTGACTGCAAGTGCTGTGGCCAGCAGGGTTTACCCTGGGTCGATACTCTGCTGCCCCAATACAAGGGACCAAGCTCCGAGAGCTGCTCCAGGCTCCCCACTGCATTGGCTACCTGGGGAGCTGGGATGTTACAGAGAAGCTGGGGTGTGGGGATCTGGCTTTCTCCCACAGCTCAGAGGGATGCGAAGGCTTGAAGGTGTTTACAGCTCCAGTTCCTGTTCTCTTTTCCTGCTGGGTTTTGCCGCTTGAGGCTATTGTCGGGCCGTTTTTGCACAGGAAGGAGGAAGAAGTGTTTTGTTTTAAGCTGATTATGGGAGCTGGAGAGGAATGCATGAGCCGCCGTGGTCTCCAGGGCTGGCCACGATGAGGGACAGTGTGGTGGTGAGGACAGAGCCTGGCACCGACTGGGATTAGGCAGCTGCCACACAGTGTTCATGTTGTTTGGTCCTTGATGTGGGAACTTTGCATAGCTGGTGGCAAAACCCATCTTGCCGGATGGCCCTGCCAGGGGTTTACAGCCTGGTGGACCAACAGATCTCAGCAAAGGTGCATGAGTGTGCTTGGACCCCACTGGAAATACTGCATGGGCCTGTTTTGGGACCAGGCTTTGCGCCGGAGGGGGAATGTACAACCATTGTGTGATGGGGTGCTCTGGCTGGGAAGCTGCTGAGGTGCTGGGACAGGCAAGGGGCTGGAAGTGATCTAGCTTTGGGACATGCCCCATGTCCTACGGCAGGTTCATCTCCTTTTCACCAGTAAGGACAAACCTTGAGCTTTTTGTGCTGTTGCTGTGACATGGCACTGGAGAGGCTCATGGTCTTGCTTCCCAGGGACTCCTGATATCATGGAGGAGCCCTGTCTTGTGTTACTCAAGACATGTGTGGGGATGCTGTGGGGGCCTCGGATGGAGTGGCAAGGGAGCCATAGGCTGTTCTTAACCCTTTTGTTAAGAAACATCTTTAATGGAGCCTACAGGAGCCTTGGAAAGTAACTAGTGAGTTCCCAGTCATGCCAGTGCCAACTCACGCTCCTATACTGGGATCTGCTTCCCTTCTCCACCTCAGGCGAAGAAATGTGGCTGTGTGCGGGGAGAGCATCTGCGTGCCACCGTGCGGGAGGTGGCACTGCCAGCAGTCTTGCACCATGGTGGGTTCCTTACCGGGGCATCTGCATGGGTGCTGGCAGTACTGAGCCCCTGGTAAGGGTGGAGGCTGGGCCGCCTTCTGCTCTGCTTGGCTCCATCCCAGCTTTCGGGACAAAGGCTGGAGCTTTTCCACGGCTGAGCACTGGTGCCTGGAAAGCAGCCGGCTGCCAGCACCTGCTCTTGAGGGGCTGCCATAATGTGGAGCTTGGAGTTCCAGCTGCCACTCTGGCTGCTGCTAGCAGAGCTCATGGTGAGGTTTCAAGGGGCTTCAACTGGTCCCTGACCCCCCAAAAAAAGATACAGAGTACCCTAACCCTTCTCCTACCCTCTTCCTCTTCCAGCTGTCTGTCCTGGAGGACTATGCAGATCCCTTCGATGCAGCGCAGGTGGCTGGTAGCCAGGCAGGGCTGGAGAAGGTGATGGAGAACGATGGATACATGGAGCCATACGAAGCCCAGAAGATGATGGCTGGTAAGGTGGAAGGCTCTGTGCAAAGGCCATTCTTTGTGCCTATAATCTCCCTGCTCTATGAATTTGGTGGCTGCTGTGCTCTGTTCCTTGCAGCCTGTAACAACTCTGGATCCCCCAGATAAGGCAAACCTGAGGTGGGGCACAGCCACTTTGTAGGCACATTTTCACAGCTTTAGCCGTGTGCAGCGGGCTTGCTGCAGCCAGAGCACTTGCAAAGTCTACCTGAGCAATAAAGGTGCCTCGATATTTCTCCCTGTCCCCTGGGACCACGGTGCCTGCTTGCCAGGCTGAGCCAGGAGAGACCTGACATTCAGTGCATCTGGAATAAAACTAAGACAGATGTGGTAGAGATGCTTAATTCTTTTAGGACTGGGCTGGAGTGCACTGTTGTCTGCCACAGCAGTGGCATCCCCAGTGGGGCTTGTTTATGGCTGGAAAGTGGGCGAGGTGTGAGCGTGCGTGCTCCCAAAATATCACTCTGGATGCTGCCAGGTGTGAAGGGGTCACCAAGCCAGATGTGCGCTCCAGGCTCCGGCTCTGCTTTGTAGTTCCTTGGTTTCCTTGGAGTGAGTGGTTTCTGGAAAGCTCCTGAGGCTTTTTTGGACTAGATCATTATGCATTTCTTGGAAAAATGGGCAAGCAGCGAAGAGGCTGCTTGTGTCTGTCGGAGAGACTTTTGTTTTGCTCAAGGGAAGGGTGTTTTATTAACTAGCCAGGGAAGAACTTCAGCCTCACTGCTTACAGAGATTCAGGCTCTGGGATGCTCTGTCTCCATGCAGCCCGCTTTGCAGAGCTGCCAGAGAGTGGGGAGAGAAGGCATCTTGGTGCTGTGGACTGCTCAAGATCCTGCTGCCCAGCAGCTTCCCAGCTTCTGGCAGGTGCCTGCTGGAGGTTTGTACCCCTTGTCTGAAACTGAGCCTAGAAATTCATCTTGCAGGGCTTTGGGGACCATGGCCAGACTGTGTTGGGCAAAAAGCTCATGGTCTCTTCCCTCTTCTCCTGCCAGAGATCCGCCAGAAGGGCTTACGGGAGGCTCCTGCCCGGCCACTGCACCTCTACGATACTCCTTATGAGCCTGTGCTTGGAGGGCTGGACATGGACAGTGACCACCTGGCTTGCCCCAGGCCCAGGGAGTCCCGGCTTCCTGAGGATGATGAACGGCCGCCTGAAGAGTACGACCAGCCCTGGGAGTGGAAGAAGGAGCGGATCTCCAAAGCCTTTGCAGGTGAGTGGTGGGAGCTTCCATAAAGGATGGATAGCTGCTGCAAAGCAACTGATGCTGCATTGCATTTTACAAGGTGGAAGGTGGCTCCTTGGGGTTTCTTTATCACTTTGGGGGTCAGCAGTGTTGGCCTCTGTGTTTCTGTGTCTCAGGGAGTGCTTTGCACCCGTAGAGGCATTTTCTCTTCAGCAAGGAAGCCAGGCTGGGGGGAGTGTTGGATGGAGCTGCCTTGGCAGCCCATCCAGTGCCCTCCTCTCTTTGCCTCTTGTCCCTTTTGACTGCTTGCAGCCTGCAGCACACCCTGTCAGCATCAAATTGCGGGGGAGAGGCTCAGCTCCTGGCTCGAGCAGATCCCTCCTTTCTTGGAGCAGGAGGACAGCTGGGTGCTCCCCAGGAGCCTTTGGCCAGCCAATTGTCCAGCCCCCTGACCCATTTATCTGTGCTGTGGGATCGATTGTGTTTGTGTTGGTTAATGAGGAAATCCATGTTGCGCATTAGCGCCATCTCCTCCACCGGCTCTGGCTAATTGCCACGCTCTTATCTAGGATGCATTTTAATTGTGGCATTGTGCGTCTGCGCTGTAGCTGGTGCGCACACAGTGCTTGAGCCAGTGGTCGGTGGTGCTGCGTGGGGATTCTGGCAAAGAGAGGCGTGGAGAGTCAGGTTTGGGAGCGGTTCCCCTTTTGGGAAGCTGGAGATGTATGTGCTGGGCTTGATGCCACGGTGTCTACTCATGCCTTGGGCCAGTGGGACTCGGCTGGGCGTGGGGTCGGTGCCCATGGCATGTTGTGCCAAGGATTTGGTGCTTGTCAGGTTCTGTCACAAAAAATGGGCTGGGTTTGTGCTGAGGAGTCTGTGCTCTGGATCTGGGCAGATGAGCCACCTTGTTCGATGTCCCTGGGTGATGGTGTCATCTTTGCAGGTCTGTTTTGTGCGTGGATGCATGTGGGCGCTTCCCAGGGCGCTTTAGGCTTGCTCTGAGTCTTGAGGGTTGACGTGCCCTGGGCCACATTAGGACCTGTTGCCTGTGTTCTTCCAGAACCAGAGCTGGTCCTGCTGCAGCTGCAGGGTGCTTCTCCTCTCCTGAAATGCCAGAATCTCTCTGCTGGCTCATTTCCCCTTTTGGGGGCCTGCGAGACCCTTCCTGGTGGGCAGATAGTACTGGCATGAGGCAGCAACCTGCTGGTGTGTGGCAGGTGAACACGGACTCTTGTGGGGTGGCTGGGAAGCACCCAGGGCAAGATGGATACACGGGCAAGACAGATGGCAGTGGGACGCTTGACCAGGATCCCCTGATGAACATGCGTGTAGGACAGGGTGATTATAGGTTCCCCCCAACCCCAGAGAGAGAGCTGGTGGAGCAGGGTCTCTCTGTCAGAATTGCGTCCCACATTGGGCCCATTCCTGCTCAGTGCTGGAGAGGAGGTGGCCAACTTGGCGTAATCCTCCCAAGATATTTAGTCCTCAGGTCTTTCCTGCCACAACTGCTTTCCTGTTCCATGGGCCTGGTGTTGCTGACGTTTTTTTCTAAGCCCTTTCTTTCTCTCTTTCTCTTCCTCTCTCTTTCCCGCCCACTTCCCCACCCCTCCCCACCCCCATCCAGTTGAAATCAAGGTCATTAAAGACCTGCCATGGCCACCACCAGTGGGACAGCTCGACAGCAGTGAAAGCCCCTTGGACAGTGAGGCTGGTGCCTCCGTCCCTTCGCAGCACGGCCAGTCCAGCTACGAAGACGCCAACGGTGGGTCTTGCGTGACAGCAAAGGGGTGTCTCTGGGGAGGGATGCTGTGTCCAGTGCTCGCTGTGACCCCACCAGTGCTGAGACGCTGCAATGCCTCGGAGATTGCCCGGGCCTGGCAGGGCTCTGCGGGTGCTGCCAGACATCCACCCTCTTCCCCCGCCTTCCCCCAGCTCATCCTGGCCTGTCCAGGCATCCTGTGCTGGAGACCAGACGTTTTTCCTCTCTACTTCTGTATCTTCTCTGGCTCCACGATGCATCTTTGTGCACAGTGGTCGACCTGCACCAGGGGATTGTTCGGTGGCAGAGTTATTACCTTCTCTTTTGTTCTCTCCTCTTTGCCTTCTATTTCCCAGCATTTGACAGCTGCTTTTATGGTCTTCTTGACAACTGCTTTGAGTGTTGAGCTGATGTTTTCTTGTGACTCTTAGTACCTAGGTCCCTTAAAGGTGTGGTAGCAGCTGATTCGGATCTCACTGCTGAAGTTGGGGTTGTTTTTTCCCCCTCCCACATGCCTCACTCCATCATTTAGCAGTGCTGTGTTTCCTGTGCTGTTTTATTATCTCACTGCTCAGTGGCAGGAGGTCCCTCTGGATCCTCCGCTCTCGTTTTTGCCATCCTGAACAGCTAAATCTCCTAGGTACACTTTGTCATCACGGGTTTGCCTCGCTGTGAAGCCTCTCTTGCATGTACCAAGCAGTAGAGCCCCTGTGTCAATCCCACTCGGATTCCACTGGCAGCCTCACTTAAGAAAGCCAAGTATCACTGCTTCTCCCTTAACCCATTATTAATATTTCGAGGCTGTGGTGGATTAGGGTTTTGCCAAGAGCACCAAGTTGGGGGTAGCAGGGCATTATCAAAAGCCACCCAGGCTTTCGGGGTTGGGCTGAGAAAGGGAATGGATTCGTGAGACATGTCTTTTTCTCTGCCAAGCGACGGCTGCACCCCAGTGTCTGCCCGCATGTCGCTAATGCCGCTCCTGGTAGATGCTGCGTTGTGCCAGGTACAGATGTCTGGTTTCCTTATCTGGACCTACGCAGATTGCTGCAGAGATTAGTAAAGAAAATAATGTTTTTTTTTGCTGCTGCCACCCAGGGTTTTTGAGCATGAGGTTGCGCCTGACAGTGGATTTCGCCGCCTATCATAGGGGCAGAGTGAGTGCTGAGGTTGCACTGGGGGTACTGTCTGGAACCTGTAGGGCTGCTACAGGATGAAATTAGTCCTGGAAAAGAAAGATCTTGCTGGGGGGAAACTTCCTGATCCTCCTTCTACAATGAATGCAGGTGTCAAGGAAAAATAATTTCTTTGCTGTGCAGCCTCTTCTCTTTCCCCGTCATTTGTTATCCCCGCCGTCACTCTGACACACATCCTGCTCCTGATGAACACATCGGCTCATCATTATTCCTGGTTTTAGCAACAAAGTATCTTTTTTTTTTTTTTTTTCCCCTGACTTGCTTTGTTGTGCTAAGTTTATCTTGACAGAGTTTTGTCTTATTTTTTATTTCCCCTGTTGGAGGGTGACTTGAACTTCTTGAAGGATGCCTTCTTGCTTTCAGGGGCTTGTTTTTAATATCCTGTTTAATCACGCACATGCCTCTGTGTCTCTCTGACAGGTGCAATGCATTTCTTCTGAGCCTCTAGCACGACTTTGTGCCGCCAGCAAACAGTTTGCTGTTTTGATTGTCTGGCTTTACAATGCCCCAATTTTTTAAGGCAATGAGCTAAAATTGAAGCCTGCATGTTATGTACAAGGGCAAGCCTGGCCAGTGAAAAGCCAGACCACTGCAGAGGCAGGGCCTGTCAAGATTTAATGCTGGGCATCTCCTCTCTGAGCTTCCTCTTGAGGCGGGGGGTTTAAACCATGCAAAGCTGCAGAGGATTTTGGCCAGGTTTCCTTTTGGCTGCCTTCCTCTCTTCTTGGTGCTGGAGGGGTGGAGACCTGCTTGATTGCCCAGACAAGGTGTCCTTCAAAGAGCTGCCTTAGAGGAGAGAAGAACATCCTTCTCTGGGTATTTGTTTCCTCTGTCTCACAGCAGCAGCGTGGCCTCAGCATTGCCCTGCTTTTGCCTTGCCTTGCCCTGCTTTTGCCTTGCCTTGCCCTGCTTTTGCCTTGCCCTCCAGCAGTCAGGGAGAATGGGAAGGGGGGAAGCTGCCCAGCCTGGGACATCCCACCTATCCTGGGAGCTTTGGTTCTCTGGGCTCAGCCACCTGAGGGGCAATTGTGTCTCCACAGCATCAGCCACCAACAGTCTCATGTCAAGGCAGCTCTGCCCAATCAATAAGTAATTTGTGCGCGGGGGCTTGTGTTGCAGGGGAGCAATAATGAACTCTCTGGAGGAGGGTGAAACAATATTGTTAATGCTGAAATCATCCCGTGCGGAAATAACAGTCGGGGGGAGGCTGGGTCCCCAGGGCACGTCTCGGTTAATCCCCTGTCACTCTCTGGGCAGCACACACTGGGCCACTGCGTGTTGTTGGTGTGTGGGTGTCTGTGGCTGGGCTGGTGCTGGGCAGGCAGCTGTGGCAGGAAGGCATCTCACAGTCAAACTGTCCCCTTCCCACTTTGAGGAATGTATTTTTTGAAGGTTTACTTGTGCCAGCAGAAGTGTGTCCACCATTTTCAAACTCTCTACTCCCTTTAGCTCCATCTGCCTCCTCTTCTTTTTTTGATTTCTTTTTTTTCCCCCAAGATTGGAGATTCTCTTTACTGCTTCTCACTTAACGATGCCACAACCATTTGAGTCTCTGGTTGCATTATCAAAACCTCTCTGAACTTTTGAAACCTCCCTGAAAAATATTTCCAGGGGCTCGGGGGCTGCATGTGGTGCGGACCCAACCTCATCTATCTGGGGCACTGCAGCAAGAACTGCCCTGACCCTGCTGAGAGCAGGGGGACGAGGCAGCATGAGAGGACCCAGTATGATGTGCTGTGGCTCTTTCTTTTTGCAGGCTCCCTCAGCAAGGGAAAAGCTGGGAGCTCGGCCTGTCTGCCTGTACCCACTGCCATCTGTGATGTGTGTCTGTCTGTCTTGCAGGTCCATCGGAAGCACTGGGCTATGGCCACACCTCACCCTGCAGGGAGGATAAGGCCAGGGCTGCCCTCAGGCATGGCTCCAGCAGCCTCAAGAGTACAAAGACGCTGATGGCTGAGCCTGGCCCCTTTGTGGGGGAGAGGATTGACCCTGCCCTGCCCTTGGAGAGCCAGTGGTGAGTCCTGCCAACCCCAGCGGCTGCCCTACCCCTCCACCTGCTCTGGGATCCCTGTGGCCACATCACAACAAGCCCTAGGACAGACCTCCTGCTTCCTTTCTTCCCTTGCCCCACATTTCTATCTGCTTGTTCCTGCCACCCATCTTGCACTCATGGTGTCCCCTTGTGCCCTCTGCAACCCCAAAGCTGGCCAGTGGAAGCCCTGCCCCTTGTCCCTCAACCCCAGCAGTGCCACTCACATCCCTGAACATGGCTGCTGTCCCTGGGGAGGTGCCAGGGGTGCTGGCATTGCCACTGCCCCAGGGCAGGGTCTTTCCCGGGGGGTCAGCTCT
>JANHFX010027352.1:0-15349 GCA_027560015.1 Chloroceryle amazona
GGCGGAGAGGGGGCGGGGGGGGGGGGGGGACTCAGCTCCCGGAATATACAGTATTTGTAATAAACACTTAAATTGGAGATTTTTTTTTTTTAAAGAAACCATGGTCTGACACAGTAACACTATATACCTGTCAGCTAGAGAAATCTTTAAGCCAAGCAAGCCTCAAATGGTCACAAAAAGCTCAAAACAAGTTATATAGCTATAAATATTCGTTTCAGCCTTTCTCTTCCAGTTATTTCCAGGAAAACATAAACAAACTTAGCATAAACAAATTTGAGCATAAACAAATTTTATGAGGGATTAAAGAAATGCAGAGCAGAGTAAATAGAAGAAATCCGTAGACATTATGTTGGGTGTTTTAAGAATATTAGTTTTCTATTGAAAATTCTTTAAGATTAGTCTCCACAACAAGACTTGAGCAAATTATTTGCAGGGAACAATTTATTCATCACATTCAGCCTGGATTCACCCCTAAATGAAAATGGGCTAAAAGAATTACATTACACAGAAACAGCTTTAGCTAATCCTTTATAATGCATCAGGGACATATGCAAATTAATTTGCCTCTGAAAGTTTAAAACATTGCACAGTGTAGAATCATTTTATGATTGTCTGGCAAGTTGTTGTAATGTTTGTTTATGCCTGATAACGCATACTACAGAATATACAAGAATTTAACAACAGTGTACCAAGGGGACTTATAACAACACTATAATTTGTTCAGTGTGAAATAAGAGAATTAAGTCATTTTAAGGATGGATTATTATAAAATATTGGGAAAATTCTGCAGTATGTCTATGGTAAAACCTCTAAGGAAATTCTCTAGAAGTTGTCTGAAGATTTTTTTTTTTTTTTGCTTAAATAGTACATCAGTGGCTCATACAAGAAGCTGCTTTCTAGAGATTTTATAGAATATTTTCCTTTGGAGGTCTATCGATAGTAAATATTCCTCAATGGGAAGCAGGTCTATACAACAATGATGATTTCTCTTATGAAAAAAGCCTCAGAATAAAGACTGTCTTTATTTGACCATGAAAGGAAGAAGGGAATAAAAAAGCATCTCCTTCCCCAAATTATTTGTGTTGCAGTACAACATCTAAGCACCACTGCCCACTCAACTCCAAGAAATTCCCTAGTATATTACATGAGTTGGAGGTAAAGCTCAATGGAGATGGCAACTCTAAATAGTTGATTACTAGCTAAACCACATAATCTTTAAAACAAGTACTCCTGCAAATGACTGACACCAGCTGCAGTCATCTATCAGCCTAGATGACTTGGTATCAAAGGGTATTAATTAAAATAATACCTGAAATCATCCTGCCATACCAGTGAGGTGACAGAACCTCTAGAATTTTTTTCTGGCAATGGGCAGTACTGAAGAAAGGAGCTGTTCTCCAAGAGTCACAGCTTTCTTCTATAAACTCAAGTAGGAAGACATCAGAATAGCTGTGACCACTAGAAGCATCCCAAGGCAGCCATCATGGAAAAGAGATCATCAGACACCATTTGTAGTTGAAAAATCTAATAGTGTGAGATACACTAAATTATGAACTTGAGTGTTTGTTTCTGCTCACCTTTGCACCTCTGCAGCAGTTTGATATCTAAACCACATTTTGCAATTGTAATGATTTACCATTATATGTCTATCATACACATTAGAAAACAAGTCCAGAAAACAATACATGGCCAAAAAAATAATTTCCAATTCTGTGTAAATGCATCAGAAATGGATAAGACTACTTCATGTTTCTGTAACCCCTATGAGATTACAGACATTAGAGGCAACAAATGCACTAGTGTTTATATCATAATTCAAGGCCAGACTAAGTCCAGGTATTGCTATGCAAGAAGCTCTTTCACACGTGTACTTGTCAGGTCTTGCAGTCAGCCCTTAGAAACACAGAATTATTTTCCAAGAAAGAAGCAAACTCTTCCCTTATTTTATCTTCTTCCTCTCCCACACCTGTTTTACTTGGATGGATACAATTTCAGAGATAAATCTACCCTGAGTGTAAAATGGTAGAGAAACCAGGAAAATAAGGACAGCTATCTAGGTATTAAATAATGAATTTAATAATGACCTTTCTTGCATTTATGTCAACACGTCTGCTTGGCCATCACGAGTCACTTCAAGATGAAGAAATAGAATTTATTCCACATGATGTTTTCTTCTATGCCAAGTGTCTTACTATGATTACAATGAAAGCAAAGATTGAACACATACTTATATTAATTAGCAATTATTAAAAGACAGGTCCCCATGATTACTGCTTCAGGCATGAAAATGAATTTGTTACTAAGACTATTGCCACCAAGTGAATATCTGATCACCTTTGGCAGATCAAAAAAAAGCATATTAAATGAGTAATCAGATGATAAAGTGTATCATTTGTATAAATTACTAAAGGACACCCTCCCCTTCTGATTGGGATGTTCAGCTTTACAGAGATTGTGTAGTTTCACAAATCCTTTGTTGCTGCGAAACACACGTGGAGGGAATATTTGTTATGAGAGAGATGAGAAAAGATACTGAAGTTTTCTGCCTTCTGCCTGATGGTTCCACGGGACAATCCTACTGCTGTTGATAGGTCTGGATTTTAACTGAATAGCCTTTAATCCACATCATGCTATTTTATTTAAAAACAAAAAAGCAAGCAAACACACAAAAACCTGAAAGGTCTGAGTATGGACTGAGAAGGCAATCCACGATATCCTAGATCACGAGCAATAGAAGTATACTTTTATTCTGTGATATCTTCTCAGTGCAACACAGCAGAATTATTTTTAGAAATATTCAAGACATCTATAATAAGCTAGTTCAATATAACCTAAAACATTAAAAAAAAAGCTTTTTCAGGCCCCCAAACTTATTGTTTGGTATTTAGGTAGTTTACAAAAATCAACAGTTTTCATAAACAAAGTTATTAGGAAAAATAAAATTTTAAAAATATTTCATGAATAGGCCACAAAAAAACAAAAGATTCGGTTTTCAAAGAATTACAGGTTCATTGGAGACAGCAGACACAACTTGCGGGCCACTTATTTAACAGATTTTTAGAAAAGAAAGACCTAGCAGCAAGTAATGTATTCTAGAGATTTGATTAATATAAGTTCGAATATATATTCAAGAAAAAACACCCGCACCCCTGAGCCCTCAACTAGTCACCCCAGTTCCTTGAAATCCCTCTTAATTGCCTTTGGCCTTCTCTCTACAACCTCATCATTCTCCCCAAGATCCTTTTCCTGTCACAAACAATGTATGCACATACCTGTAACATTATACTGAAGCAAAGCGAGCATTAACCAGACTAAAAAGATCAAATACAAACAAATTCCCTAAGATGAAAATTGTCTCGAGTTCTGAATTGTAGCAAAAGCTTGAAAATTATTTTTTGAGCATAAAATATTTACAGAAAGTTCTACCTTCATCTGGGTAACTTTATTATTATTATTAGCATGGTTTGATACATTGCAACTTAGAATTTGTGTGAGGTTGATGGACAAAGTGACATTCCAGCTTGAAATTATAGGAATGCTTGAAGAGTTTTTTTTATCATTTCAGTTAAACTAAAGAAGTTACTTCGCTAATTGTAGACAACTATAAAGTGTATTAATGTGAATGTTTCAGAATCTGAGAAGTAGGATATAGCTAACAACATCAGCCATAACAGGTTAGGTGTACTATCAAAGCTAATTACCAAGGCACTCTACATTCAGTGAAGGCTGATGGACACCAGATGACCTTTTGTTCACTAGTTTGATTAATTAGGTAGCACAAATCTTCCTCTTAAAATGCCTGATTTTCTCCCTTAAACACACGAGTCCAGGAAAATACCTTAAACAAATGATATACCATTCAGACAGCTGAAAGTACTCGAGATTAATGCCATTCTACCAGTGTGACTTTTAAAGAATAAGTAACTCCACTTTTATTAAAATTCATAAGTCACTATGATTGATAACATGGATAAGATTTTCATACCAATGATAGAGTGCTTTTTTTCTGCAGAAATCCATGACAAGTAAAAGAGTAGCACACACCATCACTATTGAAAGTGCCTTCTACAGCCCCTAGACCACAGGCAATTTCTGGATAACTAATACCATACAAAAAGTAGTTTCATGATTCAGTCATTAATTATTAAAGTTAGTTGTGCTTTTGTGTTAAAGACAAGACAAACTTGGTCTACTGCTGAGGGGGGGCGCAGGAGGGGAAAGGAAGATGAAAAGTATTTGCCCACCACAAATCCTACTCATTTGTTGCATTTATGCACAGAAGAAAGTATTCAATGTACCAGTGTCTGGTAATAAACTGTGATAGTTACTGAATTCAAGATGAAGAACCTTCCAGGTGTAAATTTCTATCTGAATCATATGTGGAGGATGATAGTTACAGAAAACCTTGTGCTATCACTCCATCAGAAAGCAGAAAAAATTGCAGCTTCTGAAATATTCCCACTTTGTTAATTAGTCAAGGTGGAACTTCAACACCAAAATGTCATTCCTATATTTAAACAGATTAATTATAGCAAAACAGTTGTATTGCCTACATCTAACATCGTATTCCAACACATAGGTCCCAGTAATTACAGGTACTCGTATTTTAATGGACTGTTATTAGAACCACTAAACTGGTGTGCAAATAGTAAGCTGTTTTGACTATACATCTGTCAAATTAGAAAGTTTCTTTTCAAGTTTGTAACATTCCATTTGCAGCTTTTCTAGGTATGTTCCTTTTCTAACTAGGAGCTATAAATAATGGGTATGTCATAAAGGGAGGCATCCTACTAGATAAGGACCAGACCAACTAGAACGCCACTATTTTTCTCACATCTAATTACAGTTTCCTAAACCAACCACAAAACTACTTCAAGAAATATATATATACACACACACATTTTTGGGTACCCCTCTCCTTGCACCAGAAAGATTACGAAAGGAAAATTAGAAGCAAAAGACAACACTTGGAATCACTGTATGTATTAAACTTTTTATTTTCCAATGACAACCCAGATTTCTACTCAGCGTAGTTCAAGTCCAGTACCTCTGAGCACTCTCCATGTCTATGCTGGAGATGGGCCTTAGCTTCTCATTCATTTTTTTTAATTAAAAAAACTACCTACTCTAGTGCCAGGAACAGGGCATCTTTTGCTTTAGTATCAAGATTCAAGAGTCTTCTGATTCACATTCAAATACATGGAAAATACAGTCAAACAATTAATTGTGGCTGACTAAAATAATGGCTTCTCTTTTAAGATTTATTTTGAATTAGAATTTAATGCATTCTATTCTCTGCCTGAAGGCATACCAAAAGTTTAAACACCAGTGAAAACTGGAAACTTCCCAGAGCCTTTCAGGAGTTCTACATTAGACCCTTACATTTTTGGCATCACTCTTAGTTAGGTTTCCAGAAATGCTATTGGCAAAGGTTCCATCCAATAAGCCTATTACCAAATCAATCCAACAGCCCACATGAAAATCATCCCACTGTGGAGTTATAATCAATTTTAATTGATCACATACTTCACCTTACACGTGGCCAGTCCATCAGTGAATAGTTATTGAAGCACGTTACAGACACCGCATGTCAAGCACCTGCTCCCAGTACCACTGCCCAGATCAATGGCACGCACCACAGTGGCTGTGAATACTGAGCAGCTCAGCACTGCTTAGCATTAGGGTATTAGATGCATTAACATGCAACCTTTGGCTCCCACCAGCTTTGAAATATTTTCTTTAGGGAAAAGTTATTGGTGAGTTGACTACTTTCAAATAATTTCTTTCTTTGATACAGCCGTGACAGACAGGAGACACAAGTTCAGTAAGAATTCAGCAGATAGAGTTACTTCTACAGTATACAGCACAAAAGAAAACTGACGATTTGCAGTGATATTATAATACCAAATACTCACTGATCCCTTACACATCTTAAGCATAACTGAAAGAAAAACAAGCTCATTTGTAAAGAAAGATTAATAACACTCAGCACTATCACACATACTCTGTCACAGGTAGCAATCCAGATCCCAGAAGGAATTGGAAAATGCAATATTGATCTAAAAATCAGAATATTCATCAAAAGTATTGGAAACACCAGCTATGTAATTAAGTGATTAATGAGAAGCAGTTTGACTACTTTAGCATAAGCATCTAGGAGATGCTGAACTTTCATTACCAATATTTGCATTTATAGGCTTTGCAGTATATACTGTTCAGAACTGAAGCACTGTCTGAAGCCAGAAAAACACGTTCACAAGCTTGAGAAAGCTGCATTTGGTCCTCAGACTGGTTTTGACTGACAAAAATACCTTGTGGAAGCAAACAGGAGAGATTGAGGGCTCATACAACACATGCATAGTGAATTTGGAAAGAAATATATATATAACTGAAAGCAGCCAAATTAGGAACAGAAAAATTTAGAATATATTAAGTTGATGCCTATTCAACAAAACTTATCCAAAATGCTTTCAGGAGAGCATCCATGTGGTACAGTAACCAAACAAGTTTTAACTGGTTCACATCACATCATATTAAGTGACCCTGTAGAGAATTGTGTCAAAGGATGCTTCCATCCCTTAGAAAATTGCACCACAGATTGTTTTTACTGGTACTACAAAAACTATTTTACATTTAGAAAGATGGTCATTAAAGCTTTCATGTGCTATAATGAGAAATTAAAACCTGTGTTATGCAGGACTGTAATAACCTACCTCGTCAAAAAAAAAGCAGCAAGTGATCAGTCATGTTTCAAGTTTCTCTACCTCATCACAATTCCTCCATCAGGAGAACTAAGAGATGTTTGAGACCAGTAAGTTATAAGGGGTAAGACTGTGACATTTGAGGGTCACTGATACACACCCCATAAGGCTCGGTGATTCTGTGGATCCTTCCTGCCTCAAATTCCATAAAACCATTACACACATTATAAGAGTGCTTAGACTCCTCAAGCTTACCAGCACCTGATAATTAATATGGAGAATTATTTTGGAATAGAATCCCATGAAGTCACACTCATCTTCTAACAACACCACACTTTTCCATTAAATTAAAACTAATCCTGTAATTGCTCTGCAGTATGACTACCTGGAATTTATATCAAAATAATAGGGAATTTATATCAAAGCCATTGTTCAGAAAAATTACTGCAAAATAGTTATTTCAGGAGACATATGCAGCCATCACTCTCTACTTCTATGAGAGAAAGCTCCTGGACACAGGAGCTAGACACAAGTTGTATTCTCTTTACCCCATTAATTTAAGACAATTTAGTTCCTTAGACACAAATTCATCCTGTTCCAGCTTCAAATTGCCTCTAATTCACTTGATGAGCACTTAGGAAAGTGCCTGATTATCTCTAACTGTCTTGGACATCTAACAGAACCACAATAAAAACTACTGTTTGTTTATTGTTTAAGAACATCATTGCATATCATTTTTCAATCCCCCAATTTTAAATGGCATCATTAAACTATTTCACAGCTGAAGAAAGTAACATTTGGTTTCCATTTTGCTATTTAAGTGACTAGAAGCAATACAGGGACATATTAGTCCTTTAAACAAATTACTGTAAAGAAAACACTCTGCATACCTTCTTTACAAGTGGTCTACAGTGCAATTTCTAAAAGCAAGTTCTAAAAACCCAGAAATTAAAGTCTAAAAATCTATCCAACACTCATTTTATCAGAAATTAAGAAGGTGCTACAATATGTAAGGGAAAATAATAGATCACCCCTCAAAAGCTTTCTATCCAGTTTGAAAACAGTCTCTAATAACATGCTGTTCAGACAACAAATGTGCTCACAGTGCAAAATTTACTTCTCTGAGACTTCTTTCACACAGACCTTCAAGTTATTCTCAGTGACTTACTTTTAACAGTTAACTTGAGGTACATTTACATCATCTGAATTTGACCAAGACTCAATCTCTAGAAGACTTCTGCTTTCCAAGCAGACCTACCATTTTTACTTATAATTAAAAATAAGTTTATTGAAGTAACAGCAATACACCCCATTAGGGACATTGCACACACCTAGTTTCCATTAAGTATTAAGGATTTAGTACTTCTGAGTATCATACCCCAAGGTGGGGCGGGGGAACAACCTAGACCACTAGATGAGGGGTGTTTGGGTTGGAGCACAGTCTAGGTAGGACATATTGTGTGAAACACAAAATTATGTTTTATATTTCAGAAAGCATGATGTCCCAAAACACTTGTTCCTTCCCTTAAAAGGCAGCAATGGGAATTGCCTCAAACCCATATCCTATTAAATACCATAAAAGCAGTGCTGGAAAAGCTGAAAACTATGAGTTTTAAAGGATGCAGAGGTGTTTCTCCCATTCTTCCCCCTCTAGGTCCAGGATAGTAATGTTAAAAAGATAATCTAAAGCAATGATTAAAAAAAGCTTAATTTAGTGAGAAGGAAGTGTCATTGGCAAAATCACTCCAGCAAGCGACCGATACGTCCATATGTGCAAGCACAAGGTAAGAAATTAATTTTCGTGGACCTCTGCTCAATTATTGCGAGCTGGCACACAGTTGCCAGTTCTAAAGGTTAATGCAGTAATGAAAGATGACAATCTCTCCTAAACGATTACTGAATGGCCAAGCAGGTATTCACAACTTAAATTAAAAAGTGCTTCAAGCAGCCTGAGGATAAGGTTTGTCCAAAGTCTCAACCACAGCCTGCATAGAGAGCTTACCAAGGCTCTGCTATCCCAAGGTATCATGTTCATCCTAGATGCCAAGATGACAGCAAAGCTCCAAATGTAATATCCTGCCCAAAACTGGGTCAGAATTTACATCACCTGAACTGTTTATAATTGAGTCTATTGGGATTTTTCAGCAGACAAAACATTGGGGTATTTGCTCCTGCCTGATGTTGTTCAGTGTTTCCTAGCATCTCATTTAAATTTTGTGACGTCTATTCGGTAAATAGGGAATTAAATTCCAAAGTAATCATCACAATTCCAATTCCCTTTTTTAAAACCCTGTACAAGTCTGAGCTGACAGCTGTCATACCTTTAGCTAGAGATAAAGTACTCCAGAGACAGACCCAATAGTGAAAACATCCAGCACACCTAAACAAATGCTCCATTAGGCACAAATTTCCCACAAATGTGTTACATGTGATGGAGCTAATGGGGGAGGAGAGGGACTAATAGCCATTTATGGTCTGGGTAATCTCAAGACCACTGAAAGTCTCCATTATGTTATCATAAATATAAACATAATTAATAACTAGCATCAATGAGCTAGAACTAGTGGGCTGTTTGGACATACATTTCAACTACATCTTCAGCCCTACCAACAACAACACTGAAGTCCTCAGCTCAGCTTTAAAAGCAGCAGTGGTAATCTCACATTACATAGATATTATAGGATACATAGGTATCAGTAGCATCTACAAGATTTACCTGTAGTACCCTGTAAGCAAGTCATACAAGCCCAAGAATGAAAACAATAATGTCTTCCTTTTAGGGTGAAAGGGGTTTGTGATTAAGTTATGTAATTAAGCACTCTTGCTTTGACCATTTTTTGCAAATCTGGGGTAACTTTTCTTATCTCTGACACCGAAATACTGGAAAGCAAATCTAGAGCTTAATTTCAAGCTTATTTTACATTATCTTTAAGTAGATGAGGAGGGGAAATGTTTAAGTGAAAGAGCATAAGACCAGGGTAATCACCATAGCCTCCCCCAGAAAAATAAACTGTGATAAACTTCAAGATGTCATAAGATATGACGCCCAGAAACAACAACACAACAGAGGGTATGAAGGAGTGGTTTAACTTGTACCTTGTACTAATGCCAAGCTTTAGGAAAGTGTAAATAGCAAGTTCTAGCTGGAAAGCAAATTAAAGGTACAAGGTTAGTAGGTTAGTGCTGGAGGAGGAGTTATTTTCCGATTCCTAAAAATCAAGTAGGTTTTGATCATAAGCACACCTTTGTGTCATTGTAGTTTATGGCTTTAAGGCCATTATTAGTTTTCCTAAGAACATCTCCATTTGCATCACATACAAAAAGGAAGGACAATCTGCTTTTTCCTGGAATCCTTCACTGGTTTAAATCCCTGCTTTGGGATTCCATCACAAGAGAAGTGGCAAAGATGAAACCTCAGGGATAATGTATCACACCATGATCTGAATCCCCAAACCAAACTATAAGTCTGTACCTTTATGCATTAAGTAGTAATTATTAAATGTTTGATTTAATGCTAAAATTCAATCCTCTTCATGCCAGCAGGACAGACATCCTGATGAAAGTAGTGAGAAGTATGAAAGACAACACTGTAATGATGTTTCTCATCTCTGAGTAAAATAACAAGAGTTACTGCTGAAAATAAGAAGCATTTTTAATCTGTAAACAAGTCCCAAGAATCTAGCACCTCCAGTGAAGTTTTACATGTTCCCTAGAAGTGTTAAAAAAAGCAAAGTGAACCAGAAGAAAGTCAAGGTATGTTTTAAGCATTTAAAATTTGTACCAGTTTTTGCTATTAAGATTACATAGTGCTACTGTTAAGAGCTAACTCATCCCCCTGTTGCATTGTGACCACAAAAAAAGAATTGCTGATAAAGTGTTTTGGAGAATGTAGTTGAGTTGCCCTCTTGGAAATAGGGGCAGATGATAAACACCCTAATCCCATTCAGATTATGAGGAAGCAGAGACAGTAATTTTCCTGGATGTGATTATGAGATTCTGATTTTCAAGAGCAGTTTAGCATCAGGTAAGATCTGGGGCAAGAACAAATACAAATATTATGAAGTCCTAATGATTCTGAAGTCACTTGGTCTTTTGTTGGCAGAGTTGGCAAAATGTTTTGATTCACAGTGAAAAGATCTCCCTAGAACACCAAACAAATAGCTTTAAGAATTCTATGCTCTCTCGAACAGCTAACTACTGAGATAGACCTATTATTTAGAGAAGTACAGTTTTTGTCATGTTATTTCTCATTAGAGAGCATTTACTGAAATCCACAGCAGTTGTAAAACATACTCAGATGCACAATGGGTATAATCCTGAGAGAAGGCAAAACTTTAATCCTTAAAGCCCCATCCACAACGCTCCTTCCATTACAGATCATCGCCCAGTCCCCCATGACTCTCTTCAAGATTCATTAATCCCTTTTAGATCGTTTCAGGTGCAGTCATAGCACATCTTGTTTCCACCAACACACACAGAACTCTGTGTGGATGTCTCAAAAAGCTACGGAAGCTGTGTCACTTGAAAAAATTAAAAACATCTCTAAAATGTTACAAATTTAGAAGACAATAAAATTAAGAAATGTGAATACTTTTTAATAAGTTATTCAGACAATATTTGGTGTACTACCTAGACATGTTGGTGATTTTTTTGGTGGGAAAAACACCCCCCCCCCAAAAAAAACCAATATGGTAGTAAGGGAATGTAAAAATATTAACTCTCATTGAGAATTAATTATAGCATTTTCAACCACTGTTCTTTGTGTCATAAACTAGTCTGTGTCATTCATTACCATATCCTTCTTCAAATTAAAATATTCATACAATCTAATAATTATTTATATTCTATTTAGTACCTGGAAAGCATCTACTGACTTCAGGACAAAAGGGCTTTGGTTCCCACCCAAGAGAAGAGATTAAAGCCCAGGGTTAAAGACACAGTGAATTCCTGCCAGCTGGCCATTCAGCTAACTGAACAGAATGGATTGAAAAAAAATAGAAAAATCACCACAGCACACATGAAGTTCTTTGTTTTTAAATATTTTAAACTCATCTTTCTTATTCAACATATAGTTTAAGAAGCAAAGTATCTTTTAAGAGGGCAATTATCAGTGGCATCCTTTTTACTGCCTTCTATTACTGCTTACACTTTTCCTTTTAAATACTGGATGCTAATGGAGGGTAATGAACGGTAATGAACCAATAAGTTTTCAAAGAATCTACATTTAGCACAGTATTATTTTTGTCATTCTGCACCTAGGTCAAGGTCAGAGGGAAATACTGTTTACAGGGTCTCTTTATAGTCTCAGTGGTCTCCCTAATTGATCAATTAGACTCAGTCGAGCCTGACTGCAACACCACACTGAGTAGAAGCATTTGTAGTCCCAGCTGGCACAAAGGGCTCATTCCAGTCCACTTTTGCTGCAGAAAGCTTTTTAAATCCTTCCTTCACCAAACATAGCTCAAGGCTTACAGTCAGAAAGGCTAGCTCTGAGAAAAAGCACACCCGTGAAAAATGCACAGAGAGCAGAACTGGCAAAGCAATGCTTTAAAAGGTCCTGCAGCAAAGTCTATCAAGGTAATACTTAGTGTAGAACACACACAGCTTAATACTGTTACAAGCTTGTACAATATTTTTAATTCAGCCTCAACACCTCATCTTTCTTATTCTACGCCTACTTGGAGGGAGAGATACATCAGATAAAAAATTTTGCGTTCTGAACCCCCTCAGTAAAACAAAACACAGCTTCTCAGTGAAGTTAGATGTTTCAGCAGTAGAAGTACAACTCTTTCATGGAGAAAAAGAAACCGAGATGCCATTCTGACCTAGAATAAACACAGCAGCTACATTCCCGGCCTCCTCTCACAGAACAGCAATACGAAAATGTATTCACAACCTGCAAAACTGCTCTTCTACTGTTGTTTGTTAATCTGAAAAATGAACTAAACACTCAACTAACTATGAAATTATAAAACAATTGTATTTATATGTAATTTTTACCCAGATTTTTTTTTAATCAAATCTTTTACTTGACTTCATAGTCTTCCTTATCCAGACTCCTCCAGGAAACTGAAAACATTTCACATGCACTCTACAACTGTATAGTTATATAACAGGTGAGTTCACATTAAAGGTGAAACAAGATGTTTTTCTTTGTATTCCTGCATCTATGTTATCTTACTATAAACATACCTTTATACTACCCAGCATGTGACTAATGATATAGAAAAATAATCCAAAACCACAAATCAGATCTGGTGGAAAAACTTCCAAGTTCAATTTGTAGCCTTCTATTTTTCTTCTATTAGAAAATACAGTAATTTTATTGCTATTTCACAAGCCCTTGAAAGGCCATGCTGCTCTTAAACATAGTAAATCCTCCAAGAAAACATTGTCCTTTTACCCGTAAACCTTCATCTGCTACTTGCAGATGATATCACATTTGCTTTTTAAATAATATTTAAAGGTCAAACCTATAAAGGCATAGAAAATGTTGAACATCTTGTAAAATTCAAACAAGGCACTGCAGAAGCCACACGGGGGTACTTGCTAAAATGATCAAGCACTTTTAAAACATATTTATTCAATGATTACCAGGAGCACAATGTAATCCACTTCTAATGGAAACCCAGGGGGGAAGAGAACTCTGAGTTTCTTCCTCATCTGTTTTCAAACCTCATGGAGTAGTTTGAATGGCTCAGAATACATGTAAAGGACAGTTTATTATAAAGATGCGATTTTCCAACACAAATCTTTAGTCAGCCTGCATCAGACACTGCTAAAGTGATCTAATCTACATGCAGAGGTAAGAGATATTAAATTACAATACTGTTTCTATTAATCTTAAGTGTGTGTGGTTTTTCTTATATAATAAATTTGTTCCAGTTAAAAAGGACCTTAGAGGGGAATACATAAACTCCTGTTCAAAGGGTCTCAATGAATTTGCTCCGGGCTTTATCCAGACCATCATGTATGGTCTACCATGCCAAGTACTAGGCATCCAGTCTACAACAGCAATCCCTGAAGCCATAAACTCCTATGCACATACATTTCCATGTGCATAGAGAGGCATTAAACAAGTCAAAATGAAATTCAAAGCCAACAGTGACTCAGATGGGTGTTTTGAAGTCAGCACATTCTACCTGTGTAGAAATGGAGCTATCAGTTCTTTTGAAAAGAAACATTTAAATAATTTTTCTTCCCCCCTGCATGGGTGATTGCTGCAATCTGTAAGATGCTATACATGAAATAGATCTTTCTCTGATCACACACATGGAAGAGGAAAGGGAGACAGATCTGTGTTTCATGAGAAGTTGCATCTTGTTGGAATGCCACATAGGATGTTGAGCCTGCAGGAGATGCAGATGTTCTGGCAGAAGGACACCCCAGTGCTGACAAGAGAGAGCAGCCAAGCTCCTCCATCCTTTCAAAGTAGAGATAGTTTTTCCCACCAGAACAACTATTGGATGGCAAACTTAGGGGACAGCTTCCAGAGGCATCAACAAGTTGTGACTACTAAATGTTTCCCACCATGGTGGACTGAGCCCTTGTTCAGATCCCTGTAATTCTGAGCATAAACTCTATTTTAAGGTAATAATCAGGAAAGTGCTTGAACAGTCTTTTTCAAGCACCAGTTTAATTTAAACTGCTCAGAAATGCATTGACTTTTAATGGTAAGATAAGAAGGCCTTCAGGACAACACAGTTATGTTCTTCACTGCAAACTTATGCATAAACCCTGGAGGGGAAAAAGAAAAAAAGAAGTGAGAAGAGTAGGAAAGAAAACTTTTAAAGCAAAACTTGACTTCTATTATTGCTACCACATGAGCAAACACTTTAAAGTACACCTGTATGCTGAACAGACTAACACTTAGGAAGTGAGTGGGCACATAAGCCTGTAATACAGGTCTTTCTGTATGATATTTATGAGAGTCTATGTAATTATTTATATATAATTATGTTGATAAATTCTGATGAACATCATATCAATATATTCACTTGAATATTATGGCTATAGTTTATTAACAAAAAGTTAACTTTTATGCATCCATCCTACTACAGCAGAGCTGCACTGCAGTTGCTTCAGGGGAAGACTGTCTCCAGACAAGACTACTTTCTTAGAAATCCCTTCTAGCAGAGTTCTTGAGAATTTCCATTGGGTAATATTTATCATTTTTTGCAGACTCACCTCCCTGTTTCTGGAGTATCCTTCTCTGAGCTTGATTGATGGAGTTAATAACTGTGCCAGCATTATCTCACAACAGCAGTACAACTACCCATGTAGCTTGTTATCAGGGGTATTGAGAGTTGGTGTTGACTGTCCAGACACCAACAAAAATACAATTTTCATGTTGTCAGAATGTTATAGTATAAAGAAATTCACTCTGCCCATGACCAGTTTTTGCAACAAATTCTCTATCTTTCCACACATATCTTAAATATTATATTTCTAGTAATTTATAAGCCATACAAACCTGCATCTTATTCAAAAACTACCAGAAATCCCTTAATCACGTATAGATTTGTTAGCTTGCTGGCTTAGACTGAATGCTTGTATAAGTGGATTATCCCCAAATTAGGGTTAACTTTCTGCTTTGTCCTTCTCACCTTTAATTTTACTCCACACAAAGCACTGAATTACATTCTTTC
>JANHFX010027354.1:0-32773 GCA_027560015.1 Chloroceryle amazona
CAGGAAAAACCTTTCTTCAAAAACCTTTCAAAGAGTTGATGCTGCCACGGAACAGGGAACAGGCCAGTGGTGCCCTGGCTGGGTGAGTCCAGCCCCATCTTCTCCAGTACACAGTTGAGTGCATCCAGTCATACACCCTGAAGAATGCCCTGCTTGAACGACAACCAGATAAAAACTACATACAGTCTTGAAGACTTTCCATTTCACGAAACCTCAAGATGGCACTACAGAACAAGATTTGAAGCTCTAAATCTGGTTCATTTTTGCAGCCACCACCACAAGACTGTAACTACTACAGGTGACGCATCGGACGACACCAATGCACTGTTTAAATTAGTTTTGCTCCGGTCAAATCTTGTTTGCTGAAGAAGGTTGAACTGATTTTACTTATGCTTTTTATCTAAAACCATTTAAAGCTACCAGAGACAGTGCGGAGGGAGATTACAGGTTTACTTTGCATTTGATTTTGTTGATTACACTTATTCTAAAATAAACTCAAAAAAACCACAAACAACCAACACCCCTGACACTTAGAAAAAAAGGAGCTCAAATTGAACTAGTAAAACATTGCTGTATTGACAACATGTACCATGGCTTGGGCCATGGCTCATTTTCTGCTTCTGCGGCACTTTTCCCCCTGCCTGCTTGCAGACTGGAGCTCCAAGGTTGCAGCACAAGGTAGCCCTGGCTGCCACCCTCTCTGGGTCTGCTTCTTCCCCTGGGTGTTGTGGACCTGCACTGTGCCTTTGACTCATATCTGATCCTGGCTGCAGTGTACAGCTGACAATTTCTGGAAATTATTGTGTTTTTACAGTCTGATAGGATATGAAAGCTCAATCCACTAAAGAAGACTTTTACAGCTCCTGTTGGGATCAGAATTTTTCTGCCATTTAAAGCTCTGGAGGCAGGCTAGAAACCTAAAATCAGTGTTTCTAATTTGGTCTGTTCATTGCCATTGAATGGAAGTGCTTCTCACTTCAAGTCGCCGGTAGCAGTGTGAGAGGCTTGTCTCATAATCGTGTCCTTCTCATTTAACTTCACTGGATACTGAGGTAGAAGGCTGGTTTTGATAATGTTTTGACAACAGCCCCATTACATAAAGTATTAATATTTTAATCTGTGTTTAATACAGTTTATACTATGCATTTAGTTATCATATACAGATGTAAATCAAACTTGGTAGTTAAAAGATATTGTTTAATTCAGCTAAAACATGGACATTTTGCTGTGTGGATTTAAAAGTTTGCTGAAACTCCAGTTTTTCAAGGAGTGATTCTGAGATCAAGGAGTACGGGACAGGCCTTTGTGCAGTGAAGTACTTTCTGTGAGAAAACACATAATGATCACAACAAATGTAGCCATCTTAGTGTCTCTTGTTTGACTCACAGGTTTCTTTATCTGTTTTCCTACCATTCTCTTTCCTCTTTGTGCTAATATTTGTGTTGTATCAGCTGCTTTTTCTCCTGCAAATGACCAAAACCATGTTATGTTCTTCACCTGAGCATGTGTCCCAGAATGGGTTTGCTTTCCCTCATGCAGCAAACCTGAGGAATCACAGCAATAAGCCTGTAAGTGAATAAACTCTGCTCCTCGAAAGTCAGCTAAAATGCACTAAGCAGATCTCAGTGAATGGTTCTCATCAGAAACCTTGGCAATGCTCTCAACTTGAGTGACGAGAGTTCTGCTGGTCCCCTAGGCTAGCCTGGACTGCCTTACGTAGCTGGGCAGCTCCTTGCAGGGCTCTGATCCTTTCTGCCAGTTTAGGGCTCGTACTCTGGAGCTCTGCTGATTCTCGCCAGCCCAGCTCTCTCTGACATCTCTGCGGTCAGCTTCTCAGCATGTCTCTGAAGGTCTGTCAGCTCACTGATGAGTTTGCAAAGGGTATCTTGCAGTGGTGGCTACTTCTCTGCCAGCCAGTGTAGGCTCCCTGTGTAACAGACAACTCAAGAGAGCAATTTATCTCCAAGTAAAATGGATACTTTGGATAGGCCAGATGCCTGAAGAGATTTGAGATTATGCCCACTGTTGTGTGTCTTTGGCATCTTTATCTCTTGTCCGTTGCTGAGGCCTAGACCATACATGGACAGGAGCTGGATTCATCCCTGATGCACCCTGGCTCAGTGGCAGGGCTGAGTGAGCATCTCATACACAACTGCTGTGAAACCTTCTGACAGCTGTTTTGCACACTCCTCCACCCCTTACAGGTTTTCTCAGTTGGGTTTTTTATTTCCTTTCACCACATCTGAGCAAAACTGGGACAGTAAGCAAAACTGGAACTTCTTTAGAAAGTAAGAATGAAAGTCTGAGCTGCAAAGCCCCCTTCCCTCACTGACATCTATGGATTGAGCTACAGATGAAGTGCGCTGAGTCACAGCCTGCGAGCTTGTGAGCCGGGATGTAAGCTGGATGCACTGGGACTGCTGCCATCCTGGGCTGGAGGGACAGCTCTTTAGCCCGGCTTCACTAGGAGATGCCTCCAGTGCTCACTTACCCTTGAGCTTGGAAAGGTTGAAGTGCTGTAGGTGGGTTTGAGAGACATAGGCGTGGAGTGAAAAAAACAGGGGGTGGAAAAAAAGCCTACCCAAAGGGAAGCAGCGGAGCGAGGCTGTGTCCTTCCCACCGGCAGCCGCATGGGACCGCGGTGGCGAAAGGCTGCTGAGCTGCACTGGGCATGTCGCCCGCAGAGACCCTGCCTTTCTTTCCCAGGCGTGAATCAAAGCCGCTCTGTGGGTACTGGGAAACCCACCGCAAAATAGGTGTTTTCCCCACTCAGGGCTGTTGCAGCCTCAGATAAGAGAACATGAGCCAGCAATGTGCGCTCGCAGTCCAGAAAGTGAACTGTATCCTGGGCTGCATACCAAGCACTGTGGGCAGCAGGTCGAGGGAGGGAATTCTGCCCCTCTTGCACTCAGTGCTCTGGAGAGTCCCCCCTGGAGCACTGGGTCCGGCTCTGGAGTCCTCAGTACAGGACAGACGGACCTGTTGGAGCGCGGCCAGAGGAGCCCTGGAACCCCTCTGCTGGGAGGCCAGGCTGGGAGAGCTGGTGGTGTTCAGCCTGGAGAGGAGAAGGCTCCAGGGAGACCATATTGCACCTTTCAGTACTTAAAGGGGCCTGTCAGAAAGATGGGGACAGACTTTTTAGCAGGGCCTGTTGTTACAGGACAAGGGCTGATGGTTTAAACTAAGATTTAGACTGGAGACAAGAAAGAAATTGTTGATGAGACCCTGTCCCAGGTTGCCCAGAGAGGTGGTTGAAGCCCCATCCCTGGAACCATTGCAGGTGAGGTTGGGCTCTGAGCAACCTGCTCTAGGTGCAGATGTCCCTGCTCCCTGCAGGGGGGTTGGACTAGATGACTTTGAAAGGTCCCTTCCAAGACAAATCATTCTGTGATTCTGTGTGATTCCTTTCGCTGCATCCTCCTGGGGGATCTGTAGAAAATGGGATAGTAATGGTGTGCCAGTTACCCACAAAATCCAAAAGGGAGAGGCAGGCTTGGGGACTGAACTGCAGTGCTCAGCACTTTTCTTCTTCATCAGCTAAAGTTTGCTTGATGATGAGTGAAACCCAGCAAGATTAATTATTTTTCTTACGATTAAGCCTCAGAGGCGAATTCATTAGTTTTGCAGCCTCCAAGTTGGTTACCCTGGGCAGTGGACTCCTCGCACACAGCACTGAAGGTTGATTGCCCATGGCCCGGGTTTTGTAGAGGCTAATGAGTGACACATAGATCACAAGAGGTTTGCGCTTGGCTATAAGGTGTGGCAGAGCCACAGTGCATACAGTGCAATCTGGAGCAGTCGACACTGCTGACGCCGGTAGCATGCAAGGGAATATTTATTGTGGAAACACAGATGCATGTGCATTTTTAGTCTACACACAGCTGTAAAGAGAGCAACACAGAAGGATTTTTTACAGGCCACAGCCACCTCTGGGAAAGATTTATAATGAAATAATCTTTCAGCATCAAACGCTTGCTGACAATTTCTAGAGGACCAGCGTGGTGGTCTTCCAGTGCGGAGACACGGAGAGAGCGTTTTGTACACATATGACATTAAGCACAAGTATTGCTGGGGAGGAAAAAAAAAGGAGGGCATGCTCTCAGGCTGTGCAGCTCCATTTATTAATGACTATTATCCCAAGGATAGGGAGAAAAGGAGAGTACTTGCAAATAATGAATGTGGAAGGGGACAGGTGCTATGTTAGACAGCTAGTAAAGCATCCAGCACTTTTCAGTGTAAGGAATATTACTGCGTTGCACTTTCCATCCTATACAAAAAGAGCAACTGATTTCAAAGCAGATGTAGGGGAAGGTAGGTGGTGCCGCCATATCCCTGTGATGGATGTGGCCATCCAGTAGCACAGACAAAACACTGAACGGATGATGACTTTCTGAGGAGAAGATGAAAATAATAGAGAGGTGTTATTCTGCAACCCAATGACAAAGACATGTCAGTCCTCCATTTTAGTCTCTGCTTTTGAGATAGATGGAGGCTTAACTTCAAACTCCTGTACAGAGCAGTCTTCTATCATTTCATAGCCTCTCGGGGACCAGCTAAAACTGCTTACTCATCAGGATAAGGACAAAACCCTACAGGTTTAGTATCTGCCACAGAGAACAAGATTCACTGGTCTCCCTCAGCACTTTATTACAGAAGTAGGTCTAAATTCACAGTTAACTCAGAACAAAGTAACCAAAAATAGAAATGGTTTTTCAACATCATCCCACTTAAAGTTAATGAACTGCAGCTCAGGTCTGCCCTCACCACTCTTGGACATTCATCATTGCTAAAAGTAATAAATCTTCCTGGCCAAATACAGGCTTTACAAGCAGGCAGATTGCATGCTCAATTAGTCCAAGGAAATTGGTCACTTTGCTTAACCCCTGCTGTTTGAAATATGGAGCCCTGCTGCTGTAGCATCCTGCCGGAGCAGGATCATGCTTCTTCCATTGACAAACAGCCGGGAAAGGGAAATCCTCCATCCTGAGCCAGGGACACAGCCATTCCCCGCCATGCCTCACCTTCTGTGGAGCAGAGGACGTTTGCAGCCTGCTGCAGCAGGACTTGCCCACTCTGCATGGTGTAGCAATTAATTTCTGAGCCCCGAAAGCTTTTGGTTATGTTCTCTGCTAAATAACATCCCATTTCTGAATTACCAGATATCACCCTCTCCAGGAGCAGAGGGGATGTTTCAAGGGCAGGAGTGCAGGAACAGAAGAGCACAAGCAGCTTTCTGACACTTTGACAATGTGCTGTGTTTCTAAGCATAGCCAGTAAAATAAGTCTTCTGTCTCCCCAAGCACACTGCAGCAAGCCCAGCCTAGCCCACCATCTGAACAACTCCATGCAGACTAGGGAAAAGTCCAGGCTTTCCCTTCAGTTGATCAAAAATGCCACTTGAAAGTAATTGTTTTCTTGCCACTATAGCTTCATTTTTCTTTGACTTCTTCCTTAAGCTGAACCTCTTCTCACTTTGCTTGACCTCTGCTTAATCACTGCTTAACCATTTCCGGGCTTGGACATTTTTTTCTGAGTTAACTGTGAATTCAGATCAAATTCTTCCCATAGTGTCTTCTCATCACAACGACATCCTAGCTCCCACTGGCCATTGGCTTCTGGGGGACTCCACTCTTTATCCGAAGATAAAAGATGAACTTGTGTTCCCACTAAACTCCCTTCCTGCCAGGCTGCCTCTTTTGCCCCTATATGTGTCCTCTCCATGACGTAGTGAAGGTGTGACTTCACCTCAGCGCTGCAGTGAAAGCTCAGGTACAGCCTTTTGGCCTCCCTCCCTCTCTGTGCTGCTTTCCCTGCCTTGGGACAGACAGATGATGGCCCTGCAGAAGCTTGGTTATTGTTATTCCATCTTATGGCAAGTCCCTCATGTGCCAGATGTCAGCAAAACTGCTTTGGGCTGAACCTCGAAAGGTCACATAAGCTTTGAAGAGCATCTTGTGTTTTCATGTGACAGACTGTCACATAGAAGGCAGAACCAAAATTAATTGCTGTCAAGGGAGGGGCTTAGACATGCTATAAATACACGGTTATGATCCAAACAGTGGTGACTTTTTTTCTCATCTATTAAGCCCTTTTATCACATACTTCATGGCTTGTCGGCCTGGATATACTCAAAACCTTTCTGTTGCTTAAAGAGCTAGAAAAAAGTGATGACTGATATTATTAGCACTCATTAAAGTACCAGGCGTAGGAAATATAATATGAATGGGGTACTGACGTGGTGTAGATAGGTGCTACAGGTATATCTGGGACCCTGCATGCCATGAAGCAATTGCTGTCATAAGGCCCCATTGGCCCTGTGCGTGAGGGAGGAGTTCAGGCTTCCCAGTAACCCACCCACTGAAGAGCTCTTCCTTTCCAATGGGAATGGGATTTCATCTGCCACTCATGGAGGAAAAAGTTGTTGGATGAGGTGCAGTGGAAGTCAAAGCTGAAATGAAAACTCAAACCAAACTCAGTAACTGCTGTTGAAGTGAAAGGAGAACGAGGAGAAGGGGAAATTATTAGGGAATAACCCTTGGGAATACACTCAGTTTTGGCCCTGAGTGCCCCCATTTTAGCTTAAAGGTGGCTGCTGGGGGTGGTGTATTCTACGTCACTCTGCTGGTGAATACCCCATTTCTATTGGCCCAGCCTGCTGGTTTTGAGTCAGTTCCTGTCAGATATGGTTTAGGTCTTACACCTCTCTAGCTGCCTTTTCTTCATGCAAGAAGCTGGTAAAAACTAATTTGATGGGCAATTTCAGTGCTGGCAGAGAGAGGAGAACCTGCATGTAGTGCTTGGTTTCAGGACCTGTCTTGGTTTAATAAATACCTATGTATGTTCAACAGCTTCAATTTTTAGCATGTCTGTTTGCTATAAAGTAAGGTTGCAGGAGTTGTGGGAAGGAGGGAGAGGTTGTTTGGAAGAGGAAAACCAGTGGAAACATTTAAAAAGTAGTTCAGGTCAGTCTGAAGCAAAATGCAGGCAAGAAAGAGGGTGGGTGGAAAATAGGAACGATTGCCATTAGCCTTCTTCAGTTTCCATCATAGGCATGTGCTATCTATTACTAACTTAGCTGCATGAAGGAGCCACAATTCCTTTAAAACATGCCAGGACTCCGGTCTGTCTCTCGGTCTGTAATATCCAAACAACAAATTGGGTCCCAGCTGGGCTGTGTTTATCGGCTTAAAAAGAACTGATTTTCTCTTCCACAGTCGGGAGGAAATCATTGTCTGACAACATAAACTGAGATCAATGGTCTCTCTCAAACTCCCTGCAAATGGACATTTTCAAACATTTGGATGTCCAGCTACCAATTTTGGCTGCTCTGCAGGCTTTAACTGTGTACTGTAACTGGTGGCACATCCCCGTTGTCCATCCTCACCTCCATCACTCATCCTCATCATCCATCCTACTAGCAGAGTCCATCATCACCTTTTATCCACCATTTCCATCTTCTATACAACCAATTCCGCTTTGACCTGTCTGCCCAGATGCACTGGCTTATGTAAAAAGTACTCCAACCTGATTTGAATTGCACTTAAACCACCGAGCAGGAAGCCTTGGTTCAAATAAGTAGGTTCAGCCTTTTTCATGTGTTGTTCTTGCCTATTGTCTTTCAGGTCGATTTTCATGGACTGCTAACTATTAAAGCACAGTGATTTGTACAATACTTCCACTAGCCTTGCTATTATGTCTACGTTAAGAATGAGATATTGTATCTAATCACAAGTATTTATTTATCCAATTATATAACATATTTACTTGTGTGGCTATATAACATATAATTTAATTTGTTCTATGAAAATAGTGAGCTTTCCTTACTAGATTTGTGTCAAACCAGCAGAACATAAATTGGAATTCAAATAAAAAATCACATTACTTTAAAGTATTCTTATTTAACTATTGATAAAATAGCTCAGATGGGCACAGTGCAAATGCCAGTAAAATTGGCGTTTACAACAGCCCCATTAGACAGAAGGGAATTGGACTGAGAAAAACAAATTGATTTTTTTCTACACCAAGCTTGAAGTAAATTCTGCGTAGAGAAGGGATCTACTCATTTAAAAAACACTGGTCAGTTGACTGAGGGGCAAATGTTTGCCTTCTGCCTTCATCTCTCCCCTTGGGGGGTCATCTCCTGGGGTTAGGTGAGGGCTGTGGTGGGAAGTGGCCTCCAGCCCTCCTCAAGGCCCCTGTCTGACCTGGTGGCCTCCCCCTTGGGACAATGGCCTTCAGTTCCACGGAAGTGACCTTCACATGCCACCGCCAACAACACTCTCAGCAGCATTTTCAGTGTTTCCCCATGGACTCCAGATGCTGCAACATGCACTCACCTTGTCTGCAGCTCCCAGAGAGCCCCAGTGAGTTGCTGCCGAGGGTTGGGAAAATGGCCCTGGGACTATCTGCACGAAAATCTGAACAAGATATCAGTGTGGAGCAGCTCCTCACCTGCAGCTTAAATACAAAGCACCTGCTTTTTTGGAAAGTCCCTGTCATGGAAGTGCATGCTCCCCTCCTGTTCCGCTGCTCCCCCTAACCCTGAGGGCTACAAATGTTTTGTGTTTCCAACAAACAACCCCAAGACGCCTGTAATTCCCCAAGAGTCACAAGGCAGCAGCTGACTGCAAAGCACTCTGAAAGTGTCTAGATGGCCTGTGCTGTACTCACCATGCGTTTGTACCTCCTGGCTGGTTCTTGGGTTGCAAAGCAGCACAGTGCACGGTGCGCTCGTCCTGGCCAGGCAGCGCAAGCTGTGACGCCAGCCCTGCTCGCAGGAAAACAGAAGGCTATTGACTTCAGAGCTCTTTGGCAAGATAACTATTGATTGCCTCCCTCTCTTTCCCCCCTCCCTTAGCTGGTAAGATTTGATATAAATGAGTTGCCATGCAGAGCTATATACAAAAGGATATTATACGATGGGGAAAAGGCAAAGCCAAGCATTTGGCTGAGTTTAGGCTGTTGTGTGCCTTTCCAAGCACAATAAAATTAACAGTATTATCTCTGTGTGTGCTAGCACTTGCAGAAGGCTAATGGTGTCAAAATAGCAAAAGAAAATGAGAACAGGTTTAGGAAGACAGCAGAGTGTTATCCCCGGAAGAGAAGATTTGTGGTTTAATTTGAATTGCGTCATGTTGGAAAGACTCTGCCCTGGATGGAGAGTAAGTTATTTTGAGAGAGGAGCTCTCCTGCCCATTTCCATCTGTAGGAAGAGATGAAGGAGGGCAGCGGCAAGGATGCTGCTGGAAAGCAGCATGTGGTGACCTGAGGTTGCTTGGCGGAGAATATTTCCTCTCTTCTATCTAGCTCTGGTGCCTCTGGAGCCCTCTGCCCACCAAACCTATCTCAATCTGCCAAATACATTTAGCTCTTCTGGGAGCATAAGCAAACAAATAAAACCAATGTAAAGGCCTATGGCAACAATTAGGATTCATTTTTGGATGCTTTTAGCAGAGAAGGAACAAAAAAGACGCTGTCTATTCAGGTTTCTCCCTGAAATTTGGAGTATCCACTGAACCACATCTGGATGAATCTTGATTTCTGTAAAATGAAAATGCACAGGAAATTGTGTAGTTTTCAAAGCCATAGCTCCTGAGCACGGCATTTCATCCTCCTCATTCTCTGGGCTTGCCTTCATCACCACTTCCACCATGGTTACAACATCGACTACAACATGTCAAACAAGAAGGTGGGATAACTATCCCAAAGCTGCTTTTGGCCTCAAGACTTGGCAGCCCTTATGACTACTGCGATTTGTGAGGAATGGGAGGGATCATGAGCTGTACAGTAAGAAAACAATGCAACACGGTACCATTTCAGTGCCAGAATTTCATGGGTTGGCTGACACAAACATCTCAGCAAGGCAGAATCATGGGAGTCCCAGAAACCCAGAAATGCAAGAGAAAGCACCGTGCTACAGCACTAAGTGGCAGTTAACAGAAACATGTTGTTTCTGTAAGCACAGCACTGGAGATCTTTTAGAACACACCAACCCCAGTCCAACAGCACTAACCTCAGGTTAAACAGCTGTGAAGTCCAGATAACCTGGGGTTAGCTCCATCTGCAGAGGGTGCTAGGCTGGATGCCTGTTACTTAACCAAGTTAAAATTCAGCTTATGGTGTCTGCTCTGTTAGGCCAGCTCACATGAACTACCCCAGGCAAGACACCTTGGAGAAGAGGTCTTTTTTTTCCCCAGCACTGATTTCTTTGCGCTGAATCCCTGCTTGCTAAGGACACCTTTCCTCGTGTGAGCTGCTACACAGCCATGAGCCTGTCAATGTTTCAGAGCAGCGTCTGCTGTGCCTACATTTGGAATGATAGCTCAGCTGCCAAAAATCCTGATAACGGTGTTCTTTGATCATTTCTTTCCCCATCATTCCTCTCATGTCATCTCTGTGGGGAGGTATCTCAAGTGATGAAAGGTTTGTAGGCAGAGGTGACGTTTCTGATCTAAACAAAGGGTGCAGTTGGGAAAAACAGGCAGACTTTGGGTTGAGCTTTTCTCCATTCTGCTGTGCAGTGTGAGGCAGGGGTGGCTGCCATGTAGCCTGCAGGACACCAGTGGTCCCAAAATTCCTCCACCTGCTTTTACTGCAGCAGTGGGTCCAATGAAATCAGCATCTTTCCCTGCAGACCTGGTCTTGCTCTTCGGAGAGCAGGAGTAGGTTGGCATGGCAAGGTTTTGGTAGCTGTGAGGATACAGTGGTGGCTTCTGTAAGAATCTGCTAGAAGTTTCCCTCATGTCTGATAAAGCCAGTGACAGCTGTCTCCAAGATGGACCACTGCTGGCCAAAGCTGAGCCAATCAGTGATGGTGGTAGTGCCTCTGTGATAATATATTTTAGAAGGAGAAAAATAATGCTGTGCAACAGCAGCCAGGAGAAAGGAGTGAGAATATGTGAGAAACAACTCTGCAGACACCAAGGTCAGTGAAGAAAGAGGAGGCAGATGTGCTCCTGGTGCCAGAGCAGTGATTCCCCTGTAGCCCGTGGGGAAGACCAGAGTGAGGGAGGCTGTCCTCTCGCAGCCTGTTCTCTTGTAGCCCATAGAGGTTAATGCTGGAGAAAATATTGACCTGCAGCCTGTGGAGAACCCCATGCCAGAGCAAGAAGGATGCCTGAAAGAGCTGTGACCCTGTCGGAAGGCAGTGATGGATCTCTCTTGTGGATCCGTGGAGAGAGGACTCCATGCTGGAGCAGGTTTGCTGGCAGGACTTGTGATGTTGTTGGGGACCCACGCTGGAGCAGTATGTTCCTGAAGGACTGAACCCCATGGAAGGGACCCATGCTGGCACCGTCTGTGAAGAACTGCAGCCTGTGGAAAGGACCCATGTTGGAGAAGAGAACTGCCTCCTGTTGCAAGGATGCCATGCTAGAGCAGAGGAAGAGTGATGAACTGACCACAACCCCCATTCACCCTCCCCTTGTGCTGCTGGTGGGGAGGAGGTAGAGAAACTGTAAGTGAAGTTGAGCCCAAGAAAGAGGGAGGGGTGGGGGGGAAGGTGTTTTAAGTTTTGGTTATATTTCTCATTACTCTACACTGACTTGATTGACAATAAATTAAATTAATTTCCCTGAGTTGTCTGTTTTCCTTGTGACATTAACTGATGAGTGACGTCCTTGCCCTTGACTCACGAGCTTTCATCATATTTTTCTCACCCTCTCCAGCTGAGGAGGGGTGTGATAGAGCAGCATGGTGGGTACCTGGTGGATAGCCAGGGTACACCCACCACAGAAAGACAGAGCCCAAGGCAGAGGCAGGACCCTGCTTTCCTCACCCTTCCCACAGCCACCCCTGTTCCAGGGGCCAGAGGAGCCTGGCTGGAGGTGTGAGGTGAACTGGAGGCTCTGTGCCAGGGCACAGTGCCCTGCTCCCCCTTGAAATGCCCATGTGAACACCATGCCCAGTGCTGTGCAGGATGGGGCTGCCACCCTCCTGGGATGCCAGCATGATCTCCCTCCTCAGCACCACGAGGCAGCTTCTGGGAGACCAAGATTGTTGTGGGTTTTTTTTCTTCTTTGAAATCTTCCAAACAGGAACTTATGTGCAGCCTAAGCAAAAAGTCCCAAGGCTGCACCTAGCAGAGGAAAGAGCTATAATGACTGTATATGTTTAATGGCAGATCGTGAATGACTGGTGGTGTGTCAGCTGGAGGTCTTCAGCAGAGCAAGACTTGATCTCAGAATGGTAGCTGCCACCCATTATCTGCAGTGAAACAAATGGAAATACTTTTGTGTCTTTGCCCGATGCCTTTTTTATGTTCCAGATTTGGAGAGTTTCCTCTTTCCCGTGAAGCAGACTGTGCTGACAAAAGGGAAAATGCCTTGCAGCTGCCTTCTGTGAGGTGACTTGTGCTGCTAGCACAGCCTGAGTGCTCCTGGGCTGCTTGCTGGGGCTTGGTCTCAGCTGGGTGCCTGCTGCCCTCCCTCCACTGCAGTCAGGAAAGGTGAAGCCCTAAAGACAGAGGCATTCTCCTTCACCTCTTGCTCCTTCCTAACTCCTTGTGTGGAGAGTACTGTCCCGAGGGGATAGCACTGGATGGCAGACTGCCTCACCCCAACATGGCTGCCAGCAATGGCACCTGCTGAAGCCTTGGTCAGACCAGGTTATTTCTGTTGCCTTTAACTCGCCTTCTACATTTTACCTTATTCACCTAGATTTCTGGTCATAAAGAAAAGAGTAATTTCTTACTGTGTGTTTTCTCTTACGCACTCTGTGGAGTCATACAAACAGCGCATTTTCTGACCAGGTGAGGGAAAAAGAAGTAGTTCAGATCAGTGCAGATTGTTTGGCTGGTACAGACCCTCGTGGCTTTGAGTTATTTCACCTTTTCTAATAAAAATACACCTACACCCAGTCCACAACCAAAAAAATTCTGTTTTGAAGAAAAATCAAAATGTTTTGACGCTTTCCTGTTTGCTCTGTCTCTGTGAATGCTCTGTAAGAGTCATACAAACACCTGGGACTTTAGACACTTGTTTTTTGGATGTTGATTTTGGCATGGTGTCCATCTGGTGCAGGTCCCTGGATTGGCAACCAGGGCCCAGTCCCAGCACAGTGCCGGGTGCTCGTCCCCGGTGCAGCCAGCATGGGGTCTGCTGTGGGGAGGTTTAGGGGGGGGGGTGTTGCTTACCTCAGCATGGCTGCCCCTGCACAGCCCCACTGCACATGCATTATCAGGGCAGAGCTGAAGATGGCAGCAGGAATTTGGTTTCCATCTTCACATTTTGTGTCCTTGGGGAGCACAACTGCCAGAGGGGCTGCTGTGGAGTGCAAATGAGACTGTGATATGGGTTGGATTACATCATTCCTGGGGACACTGCAGAGAAAGACAAACATTTTTCCCCTTGCATTTAACCCTATTTCATACACAAAGAACACCAAAGAAAGCCAGAAATCTCCATGTGGGTCCTGAACTGAGGCAATTGCCTTTCCGAGGGATCCCCCATCTGGTACGGGGATCACAGGCTGCAACCCCAGGCCTATGGACTTGATGCTCATCTGCACTCCTGGCCAGAGTGGCACCTCCACGCTGCCTCCGATGGCTTTCAGGAAGGGGCACCGAACAGGTTTGCAGTGCACAGCTAGAAAAAGAAAAAAAAATCCAGACAAATATGCATTTTGCTTGCTGGACGTCTTGCTCACAGGGTCTGGTTGCCAAGGGGCTGGCTGCAGGTGGCTGGGGAAGGAGCACTGTCAAGAGTCCTGGGTGCTGGGGTTTTTGCCTGCTGCCAGAGGGGGATTGTGGCATGATATCTGCCAATTTTCTAGCAGTCTGCAAGGGAGGGATACCTGGTGCTCTGCCAAGTACGCAGTTGTGAGCACTTGACTCTCAAGCCAATGAGAGAGTGGACAGGGAAGGCAGCAGGAAGTTTATTCTGCATCTTAATTTATAGATGTTTCCTTAATCCTCTCACAGACCTCATCTGCTTGAGAGATCAGGTTCATATGTCATCTGTAATGTCTCCTTCCAGACAAATAGTACCACAGCATCTGCAATTTCCATAAGCATGTTGCACTTTGAAGATGGAGATACATGGAACGCTTTGGTATGGCTTGCTTTTAAGTGCCGCAGGATTTGCCTCATCAATGTGAAGGTCTAGTTGCTGTTCACTGCACACTGGTATTAGTTTCAACTTTCTCAGAAGCATCAAGAGCAGAAGAGACCATTGCTCTAGGAAGGCACTGTCAGCTGATGCATTGCCCAGATCCTCACTTAGAAGGCAGAAATGGAAAGGAAGCCTCAAAAACGAAAAAAAAAAAAAAGAAAAAAAAAGAAAAATAAAAGAGAAGAGCAACCTTATAAACTTTACATAATTTCTTAGGTTTCATTCATTTTGCTGTAATTTTACACATGTCTTCACATTAAGTGCTTATATTGTCAGTGGAGCACTCAGGATAAGTAATGTCACTCAGCGAGTCACAAATGGAAGCCATGTCGACTGGCGTTACAAAATGGATCTATAACTGGCTTTTTGTCCCTCAGTTTGAGATGATCTAATTCAATTTCTGTGATTTACAGCTAGAAGGATGCTGCTCACCATCCTCCCACTCCCCCTGTGCACCTGGGCTCTGTGTCTTCTCCTCTTCTGAATATCCCGGGTTTTGAAGGTAATTAGTGTCTGAAAGGGCAGCGCATGTATCTCCTGCCTAAACCAATTTGTATACCAGTAACTGGAAGAGGGAATTTTTTTACCTGTCCTTGGAGACATCCCAGGATAGCAAGTATCACTCATGTCAGCCCCGAATTTTGAGATCATGGTGAAACTGCATTTGGAAGAAAAATGAGCGAGGCATTTGGGGTGAGTTATGGAGACCTGCAAGAATTTACCACTGCAAGATGGAGCTGCCAGTGCCAGCAGTGTCGCCTGGTGCTAGCCCAGGCTGCCGCTGCGTGACAGCCACCTCCTTGCCTGTTTATTTACTTGCTGTAGCTCTGACACAACACCTCCCACATCGGTTGGTTTTGGTGGGTTTCGGTGGGCTTTGGATCAAAGATGTGACATATAAAAATAAACCATCTGTAAAATCTCACAAGCTGCTACTCGGGCAAAGAAGGAATCGGTGCTTAATGTACTATGTCTGATTTAACAGAAGAGGTGTTGCATCTCAGTATCAAATACGGTTAATATTGAGATAACCATGCACGTTGGATGGAGGGCCAACATATTCATCTTTGTGGATGTAGTTTAAGGTCTCCACAGCCTGGTGAGGCACTGCCACTCTTGCTGGCAGTGAAGAGGCAGCAGCTGCCAATAAACCCTGCAGTCCTGAAAGCTGAGGCTCTTCCCTGCTCACCCCAACTAGAAGCCAGAGCATCAGCGTACAAAGCCCGTTAGCTTTAACAGCACACGGTCCCCCATGGCTGTGCTGGTCACTGCAACTCACAGTTGCTGGTGTGCGGCAAGGAGATCCCGGCTCCCAGGCTGTGAGGCCAGCGCCAGCCATGCTGCAGCTGCTTGCAGGCTGTGTGTCGGTCTGGCGTGTAGGGCAGGAGGTCAGCCGTGGTGTGGGTATGAGCTACTGACCAGCTGCAGTGTCCCAGTGATGGTGGTTTTGGCACGCAAGGAGCTCCCAGAGTTGCTGGGGTGGAAGGTGCCCTATGAAAGGAGAGATGATTCCCTATACTCCTGCTCATCCCCTAGACTCTCACATCGCTAGCTGTGTGAAGGGCCCCAGGTAAGTTCCACCTAGACCTCATCAGACGGGATTTTAGGAAAAAAAATGTGCAGGGCTGCCTATGGCATTCCATGCTCCAGCCACTCACTGGGCCCCAGTGCTACGGTCCCCTAAAATTTGGGCTGTCAGCAGTACCAGGACAGGCAGATTTCTTCCACAGCCCTGGTGGGTCACTTGCAGCTTCCAGGCACCCTTATCCCTTGCCGCATCACTCTCAAGTCATGAATGTATGTATTAATTATCGAATAGTCTTAAGCAAACATTTATCTTGCAGAGCAATGGCCATTGTTAAAGACTCCAGGGATGGATGTTTAGAAGAGCAAGCCCATTTGAGCACTGGAAATGAGAACATTCTCACAATAATTTTCATCTCAGGTTAACAGTTTCCAAATAAGAAGTTGAAATGGTCTGAAGTGATTAAAGCAATAGAGAAGACCACTTTTGTTATATATTATCACCTTGCTCCTCTTTTATGTGTGGAGTGATTTTCTCAGCAGGATGTGTTATCTATTTTAGGGAATGCTAGACTTTTTTTTTTTCCTCTTTTTTTTTTAATGTAAATCTGCTTTTTAATCTTTTTGTGTCAATTTGATAGAATCTAATAGCAGTTCTGTTTGGTAATAGTTTCCCCCTTTCCCCAAGCACTTCTTTGACTTTAATTGACTTAATTGTTCTAATTTGAATAAATCTGGGATCACACCTTGCATTGTGGAAATTTGCTGAAGATCTGCAGTGCTTGGTGGGACCCACTCCTTCAGACCACTCTGTCAGCTCTCACAGGTGGGGTTGGGGGACAGGTGGGAAACCCAGAGAGTTTGTACCCAGCAGGTACAAATGTTGGACCTCTAGGATGGGCTATGGCTTCATCTCAACTCTATTTCACTCCTGCTCTGACAGGAAGTGGACACCTCCTCCTGTCCCCTGGCTGGTCTCCATCTTGCCAAACAGATGGGTTTGGGTTAAACAAGGCAACTCTTAAAATACACATGTGCTTTTCTTCTCCACTGCAACTTTTTCTAGTGGTAGATGGGCACTTGCTGGGGTAGCTGGGGCACTCGCTTCTGCAGGATTTCCTCTCCCTGTGCCTCAGAAGAAGACACCAATTTTACATGCTGATTTTTAAGTGACACAAAGCAGCAGTGGCCTTTTTCAATGGTGTTCAGCTCTGCCACCCTCAGCCCTCTCCTCAGTTTGGGGACAAGACGTGGCTGCTTGTAAGCAGACCTCTGTGCTGCTCTGCCTTGGGGAGATGTGGACACTCAGCTGCTGCTCCACTTCGGATTACAGACAGAAGGGAATGGTCTAATTTAGCATCCTCACGCATTTTATTGGCAAGCCAAGATAATTTCACCTTGGTAAAATACCTCCTTCCATTAGTCCCCGGACCTCAGTGGGCCATCCTTGCTGAAAGATGTGAAATACCTCCATCAGTGCAGGATGTGTTCATGATGGAGCGTGAGCTGATACAGCCTGTCAGGTACACGATGGGGTGGAGAAGAGCCTGATAAATGATTTCATATAGACCACTTGGAAAACAGTCTCCTGAGCAGCCCAGATGAGAAGGGCCCCCTTGGGAGCACTGGGAAATGAGCGTTCATCTGTCAGGGATGTCTTTAGGAGAAGGTGGAGACAGCTGTGGGATGCCTCCTGCGTTCTCCAACCCTGATGGGGGGACCTGTGGATGGGGATGTGTCCTGCCACCCCATGTGGGGTGCTGTCTGCACTGGGAAACTCCAAATTCTAGGAGGAGGTAGAGAGGGGATTTATTTCCAAGGAAATTGTGCCCAGAAGATACAGAGAAGCTCAGAGAGTCAGTTCTCCTCACTCAGACTCTCTCCCCATGTCCCTCAACGTCAAAGCTGCCTGGATGGAGGGGTGCTCTTTGGATTAAGCTGCCATGGGGGTACTTGCCAGCTCTGAGTTCACCTCCTGCTTTTATAGAATATGTAAGCATCATTGGGAAATAAAGAAGGAAAGTGCTACATGATTATTGGGGAGGAAAAAAGGTTACAGTAAAAAAAGGGATTAAGAGAAAAATAACAAGTTGGCCATTATTAGGGAGGGAGATGCAAAGAGATAATGTGAAGGGGGGGAAACAAACATCTAGTACAGTATATTAGACTTTGGTGCGGATGTAAGTATAATATGCTCCACAAGTCCTGTAATTGAGAAAATCCATCAAATGTCCTGACAGCTGTTCCAGCATTTCCAGAAGCGATAAAACTTGAATTTATTTCACTTCTGGAAAGGGGGCAGTATCACCTTCTGGCGGCTTTAATGAAATGCCATAAAATTCGAGGAAAAACTGTGCTGTAAAGTAATAAGAAAGGGCAGTCGGCAGCGGGTTGTTTGATGAAACACTGTTGGAGGGGATACCATGAGGTGGACTAGCTCTTGACAGCCACAGCACCCAACCTGCAGGTCCTGGTGGGGATGCTCCATGTCATGGCCCTGCTCTCCGCAGCCACTGTGCCTGCAAGCCATGGGAGCAGAGCTTAGCACGGCTGAGGCTTGGCCCTGGTGGGGACTCACCGAGGCTGTGGAATAACCAGCATGTTCCAAGGTTCAGGCAGAGCTGCAGAAGACCTGGGAGAAGCCTGTGCAGCTTCCACCTGCTGCTAGCCGGCCCCAGCCCCTGGGCCACACAGAGGAAATTGTTTAATTTTTTTTGTTTGGTTTTGTTTGTTGTTTGTTTGTTTTAACCGTGCCATTTGGTGACAGGAAAAAAAGGTCATTGTTGCACAACAACTCCCCTCATGCAATAGTTGCTAGGTAGTGAGCTTGTTCTCCTATTTAATGTGTTAATAGAAACTAAATTTGTAATACAATGTTTAACTTATTTGAAGACTCCCAGACTCTACAATTTAGTCCTAATTTGTTGGTGGGAAAGCACACCTTTTGCATACATTTTTCCTTTTGGCTCACCATCATCTCTCACATAATTGCTGAGATGGTTTCCTTCCATTGCCTAATTTTCTGTAAATGCTGCAGGCACTTTGGGAGCCAGCATTACTACCCTCAGCTGGCAAATATTATGGATCTAGGTAATATGTTTAAACAAGAGCGAGAGGAGAAGTTTAAAAATAAAAGAGAGGGAAGGAGTGGTGCTAGATGTGCAGAGGGAGCTCTCTCTTTCTCCACGCCACTGTCAGGCATTGGGAGGAGGGGGTATGGGTCACACCTGATCTTCTTTGGGTGACACGAAGGGAAAGCGGCTGGGAAAGCAGCACAAGAGCCACCAGCTCCCAATTAAGGCTTAGTAATGCCAAACAAAAAGCTCTGAGTGAGGCTGTAAAACCAGTCTGGCTAACGTGTGCCCCGGTCATTACAAACAGTAAAACACTCCGTAATGGGGTTGCTGCTCCATGGCCCCTCATGCCACTGGCAGCACGGCTGGAGCCACTGCTGTGTTCCTGACAGTATCTTGCACTCTCGGGCAACTCCTGTATCTGATGAACTTTTGGGGGACTAACTGGATCAGCTGTACAGGATAAGAAAGAAGTCTGCACATCAGTTAGACTGTGGTTGCCAGTAGCTTGGCTGGAGGATCAACTATGGGAGTCGTGCAGGAGGAGGAGTCTGCTGGAGGGGGCTCAAATTGAGGGAAGCATCTCATTGTCAGCGTGCATGAGCCAGGGCTGCTCATGCTCTGCAGCATGCTGAACACCTTCCACCACAAACCAGAAAATAAAGAAAGACAAAAAAGGTGTTCTGTGAAAGAACTACAAAATTCCTAAATGGAATCTTTTCCCACTGGTGTATCAATATATAAAGCAGAGAGGCTGAGCCCTGCTGATAACCTGTGTGCTTTATTCTGTGCTTGCAGCCTGAGTCTCTGCTGCTTGCAGAGGTGTTGAAATGAGCAAGGGAATGATCGCCTTCAACCCGCGATGGGAATTCAGAACCCTTTACCCCCAACAGGCAAAAGGCAACTTGTGACCTCAGCTCTTTCGCTGCGTGCTAAAAGCCTGGCAGTGTCTGTGGGTGGAGTTTATTTTGTGAGTGACAGGGAGGGCATTTCGGATGACTTCGGTGACAGTGTATTGGGGGCTGACACTGAAACACCATTGGGCATGAGCAGGGCAGAGCTAACCCCTTGGGTGAGGGATGGTGCTGTGCTGGCACCGCACTGGGGGAAAATCTGGCTCCTGCCCAGCTGTGGGAAGGAACCTTTAGATTAACCCAAAGTCCAGATTTCTGTGTGAAGATTTCCATGACAACCAGTCTGCAAAGATTAAATATTTAAAAATATGGAAGCGATACTGGTGTGTGAGGTGAATGCAAGGACTCTGGGCCAAGTGGCATTCCCTACTCCATCCATGTGGCCAGGTCGTGGTCCGCAGTGGTGTCCTGCAGCACTGCCGCTGCCACCTAACCTGGCAAGGCTTCCCCATGCTGGGAGCAGCCAACTTGCCCATCGCACTGCTCATCACCCTGTCTATCAACATTGCTGCCCACAGCCTCCATAAGACATCTCCCCCCCTCTCCACACAGTTTTCCACAACAGAAACTGCAGGGCATGAGACCAGCCCCTCTGGCTGTTGCTCACATCGCTACCAGTGCTCCTTAGCAAAGAAGGTGGGGAAATGCAGTTTAAGTGAAGATCAAACCTTCTCCAGACCTCTGCCCAGTGAAGTGTCATTTGTGGAGCACTTCAAAGTCATTCCCAATGATATGGGGTGGGGAGAGCAGACTAAAGAGCACTGCTGATCTGCCTTCGTCTTACAGCGCTGACGTTGGGAAGCACTCTTCAGTGAAAAGCAAAAGCTCTGTGAGCAGTGATCAGTCCAATGGTATCAACGATATCTTGATGGAAAATTTCTAATCCACTAGAAATGAACAATTTATTTTGATGTCCTTGCTTTGTTTCTAACATGTTGCTTTACTTGAAGAGCATCACTCAGGTGGCCCTGGCACTCCTTACTACAGTAAGAATATTCTTCCAACTTGAACAGTACTCATCCTACTGTAAACCAAAAAATACCACTTACAGCAATGCAGGATCTTCACTAGGAGTTGCACATTTCAAGCTTAAGGTAGTCACCTCTTCCCCTAGCAGTCAACATTAATTTATGGATACAGCAATTGAGTAATAGTGGTAATAGGAAAGGAAGGCAGTGCCAGTATCCAGGCGTACACAGAGAGGTACAGATGGCCTCTGCAGACACAGCTCCACAATTTCTGTTCCTCTCTGGAAAAGAGATACCTCATTTCTGGAATCACTGGAAAGTTAGGGAAGTTGAGTTTTTAATGGCACCCACCATACCTAAATGCACATTTACCATTTCAGCCTTGTCTCTAAGGTAAAGAAAAGTGAGGCTCATTAGAGCTCTTTTTCTAATTAGCTGCTGCAAACAGATTTTATTTTATAAATGCCTGAATGTGAAGTTATTTGTGTACCTAATTTCTTCTTTATGTTACATTTATTTTTAAGTGTAATTCACTAAGGCTTAACATTTGTAATTCTTGTAGGGGCATTACAACCAACGATGCACCTTTATTACAACTCCTTAAATTGCTGCATTTTATTTCCACATGCTTTTGAATTGCTATTGAGCTTGTTTTGTGCTCTTCCCATCGTTAAAGTGTATTTTTTTATTATACATAAATGGTAAATAATTGATACCTGCCATCTGGTGCTAATCATCCCACCAGCCCTATGTCTCCACCTCGTCCTTTCATTCCTTGCTATCTCTCCCTCATCAGCTCTTCCCCTTTCTTTCCCAGTTTTCTTCGCATCTTCACCCCTTTGCTCCTCAGAGGTGCTTGTAGTGATGTGGTGACAAGAAATGCGCCGCCTTTCACCTCTGCTCAGCCCAACCCCTCTTTTTCCTCTCTGATTCCTTTCAGGGGAGGCAGTTCTTCTGGAGATGCTCATCCCACCCTTCCTGTCCAAGCTTCCCTCATCACCATGGTCCAGTTGGTCCCATCACACCCAGGGACCACTGAGGGACCCCTTGGCCAGAGCCACTTTGTCCTGACACTGCTGGGCTTTGCTGCATGACTCCTACGGCACCTGTGAGCCTTGCTACTCTCACAGAGGCAACATCCCTGACACTATTTTCTCCTGTGTTAGTAGTGTCTACAAAGCTGTGCAAGATATGAACACTGAACTGCAGAGCTGGCTTTCCCTCAGTATAGACTGTACTGGAAAAAAGCAGCTGGGCATTACGGTGGTTAATGGCAGCAAACCTCAAGTGCTGGCTGCTCCAGAGAGAAGCAACAAGCCAGAAGCCACTGTGACATGATGCTGTGACCACCTCCTGCCCTGTCAGGGAACAAAACAAAGTTCCTCTGCCTCCTGAAGTTGCTCAGCAGTGAGTTACATGGGCTATGTACACTAAAAACCACATTTGCAAAGTATCAAATTGCCAAAGCCAAAGTAGGGAAAGCCCAGAGCTGCCTACAAACAGAGTGTGCTTTCCATGAGCAAAGCCATTTCTTTCCCTTAGCCTGAGTTAAATCTTTTCAGACAGAAAGAAACCTCTTGGAAGCAGATTCTTGGTTAAAAGTTCAGCAACGTTGTGAGTGACCAACAGCAAGGTTTTACAGTGGGAAATGCGGGGGGAAATTAGTAGCCAGCATTATTATCAGCCCAGCAGATAATAACAGCTTGGTCTGTGCAGATATGTGACCATCCGTGCTGAGCTAATTGTTGATAAAATCCTAGGAGTTATAATTAGCTCCAGTGGGACTCCTTGTGCTGCTGAACCAAAGTGCATGCCTCCCTGTTTGCAGGGAAGAGCTGTGGGGCAGGGTGGTGGCCCAGTACTCCCAGCGTGCAGGATGCAACCTGTCACTGCAGACCCCACTGGGCAGCACTGGCCCCAGAGGAGGGGAAGATGAGGATTCTTGCAGGGGTTGGGAATAAAAAAGCAAGTGTTTCACTCCATTCTCTCTTTCCACCTTTCCACATGATGGTTAAAATGTCCCGTTGCATGACAATTTTGCCCTTGCCAGAGCACAAGCCCTCCAGATGCCTTTGCTGCCTGCAGGCCACAGAGGTTTTGGGAGGCTGTACCCATCCTTCTGTCTGTCCTGAGCACTTAATGCCAGGTACAGATGCACAACTACTCCTCTCTGCTCTGGGCAGCACCACGGCTGCAGGTGTCTAGCTGCACGTGGTGCCCAACCCCTCCAGCAGCCCCTGTCACAGTCCTGTCAGTGTCCCCAGGAATGGGGCAGAGATGGCCTCAGTCCCCCAGTGGGGCAGGTACCAGTGGCACTTCTCTGGGGGATGGGTTTTTGTCTCTCCCTCAGCACCTATGTGTGGGCAAGTCAGGCTGATGTCCCTGTGAAACCAAAGGCTCTGCATGGCCACAGCAGGTGCCAGCCTGCAGGGAATGCTGGGGGGGACTGGGCTCTGCAGCAGCAAAGAGGGGAGCGAAGGGGCCTCGGTGGGAGGGAGGAGGTGTGAGGAGAGTGGTGGGAGGTGGCAGAAGGGCAGTGAGGTGGGGAAGCTCTGTGAGCCGGTGGTGGGGCTCAGGTAGCCCAAGCTCTGTGAAGGGGAGGTCTCTGCTGGTTGGGGTCAGAGGCAGCAATCTTTGCCTCTAAATATTGATGACCAGTGGTCCTAGGAGATGGGTAACATGGTGAAAGCTAAAGACACCCCTCCTGATGGACTGATGCCTGCAGTGCATTTAGTAATGAACTGAGTTCCTTTCCATGCTGCCTGTATTTTAGTGCACAGGGAACAGCCCTACCAAATGTGCCTTGAGCAACTAATGCTCAGAGAGATGCAAATAGGCCTTACGCTGTCCCGAAACCCCCTTTTTGGCAATGTTGCTTCACTGGGGGACCAATCGATCAATAATTTAAACACAGGATAATTAAAATCTCATTTAAACCTTAGCTGAGTCCTCAAAGTGAAATATATCGGTTTCTCCACTAGCTACACTGTTTGTCCTGATTTTGCGACATTACCCCAAGCACGGTGACCTGACCATGGCACCTTGCTGCTGCTGAGAGCTGGAGATGACAGCCTCTGGGAGCACCGGTTGCCAGTGGCTCCCCTTGGGGCCCTGATGCATTTCCAGCATCGGTTGCATCATTTGCAGCATGGCTGTGTGTGGTGATGTGCTCACACGTGTGTGCATGACAGCTTTTGTTTGGAAAAAGGGTGCTTTTAGCTACTTACATCCACCAGAAAGTGGAAGCCCCAAGTCCCCTTGCAGATGAGCAAGGCACTGACCAGATGTGGGTGAGAGTCACTGCGATAGTCCAAAGTCCCATTAAATCCCAACGTGATGGAGGGAGACTAAGGGCATCTTACCTGCTTGCTGCCAGGGAAAAAACTGACCATTGTAAGAGCTGAACCTGTGAGCTGAGCCCTTCTTTGCATGTTCATAAATCTAATGATGACAGTAAAATGACAATTTTCCTACAGAAAACACTTTATACAGGAACCTAAATGTTAAAACACACCAAGCAGACTTTGAAACCATAATGTCCCCCCACTCCTGGCAGAGCAGAGCCACTCTGCCCAGGGACACTTTCCTGGGTGCATTCAGCCTCTGAAACACTCTCGCAAAATGGCATTCATTAGTACAGAGGAATTTCTTTAGAGAAAAATAAACCACTACTGGAGCCAACATAGAATCATAGGACCATAGAATCATAGAATCATTAAGGTTGATCTTCAAGATGATCTTCAAGATCATCCAGTCCAACTGTCTACTAAATATTATCAGGATCACTAAACCACGTACTGAAGTGCCACATCTAGATGTTTTTTAAACACCTCAAGAATGGTGACTCCACCACCTCCCTGGACATCACATGTGATTAACAGCAAGTGGCGGGGTCTGCACTCAGCAGCCGGGAGGGCAGAAATATTCTTTCATTCCCCGGTGTCTTTGGCACAAGTCTTGGCGGCTCTTTCCGAGCTTTTCCTGAAAACTGGCTTTCTTGTGGGATTAACAAATGCTGCTGTGTCAACAGCTGCACTGATGGGAGCAGATCAGATGCAGCCCTGACGTTTCCAGGTTGCCCAAGCAAGACAGCTCCTGAATGTAACCTCGCCTGGTTGCTAATGTTGGCTGCCAGACCACATCCCCCACATCCCCATGGCACACAGGGGAGCAAGCTGAACGGTGAGGGGCTGCTGCCCTCCTCCAGCTGCTCGCCCACAAGCCCATCCATCCCCGCAGGTTGCCCTCATGGGAGGCTGGGTCCCAAAGGCATGTCCGCCCTGCCCTGCAGTCTCGCGTCGCTGAAAGCCGCAAGCATCTGATGAAACGGCTTCTGATACCAAGGCTGCCTGTGCCCAGAACTGGCACTGAGAATGGGGGCACCTCTAAATCTTCCCACACCCCTCAGAGAGGCTTTGAGGCTGGCAGCAGTACCCGCCAGCTTCACAGTGCACCGTGGTGATGTTCACAGGGGGCGGCTCCCAGGCCTGAATTTTCTCACTTGTATCTGATGGTCTAATTATTAGTGATTGACATTTTTGGAGTTTTCAGGGCCCTTTAGAGGAAGAGCAGAGTGTGGGAAGAGGAATATGTTGACAACTTTTTCACATAATCCTTTCCAGCCCCCTCATTTTTCAGTCAGACATGGAATGTGTCCAAATATCTGGGATTTTAATGAAATTAAAAGCAAGTGGACCCAAAACCCTTTGGAAAAAATAGAAGAAAAAAAAAACAACAAATAGCCATTTCTTTCTTCTCCAGCCCTTGTGCCACATGGCTGTGGCAGGCATCCATGGGGGTCCAGTAGTGATGTGGGGAGGCTGCCTGGGCCATTGCTCCTGGCCCGATGTCCCAGCCCTGTGACACCATGTGGGCATCCTGCTTGGGTGCTCGGGTAGTGTTTGGTGCGAACATCTTCCTCTCCCTCCACAGCCTGCCACCCATTCCCATAATAAGGGAGTATTTATATAACCATCCTCTGCGCACAGCAAGAGCCACATGGCGTCCTCAGTCCTTTTACAAGGGAGTTTGGTGGGTTTGTCCAGCACTCTTGTGTGCTGAGCTGTCTTAAGCAAGATAGTGAGAGCCACAGCTGCTGGTGTGTATTTATACTAAGCCCCAAATCAAAACCTGCTGGGAGCTGCACCTCAGCACACACTGTTCTGGATCCCCAAAGGGCTTCAAGCAGGCTTGTCACGAGAAAAAAAAAAACAACACAAAAAAAAGAGCTCTTTGTATTAACAAGTAACAATCTGCTTTAGCTTAACTGAACTGAAGTAAGCAATTTGTCTCACATGTGCTATAGAGATGCGTTTAAAGGTGGTTACAAGGGACAAATGACTGCATATTGTATACATGAGCGCTGACACGTGTTAACAGCTACCTCAGCTGCTTTAAATGCATTTGCACAAATTTAACCACCATTGCTGCAGGTAACATTATATTATCTTATATTAATTCTATTCAGTGCAAACCAGCGTACAGTAAATACCTAATTAACAAGCTGAATTTTAAACTGCCATCAAATTTTCCTTGGAAATGGCAACCCAAACTGCCTATGTGGCTGGGAGGCATCACTGCATCCTCACTGCCACAGCTGCTGGCACTGGGCAGTGTCACCAGCATGGCGACATCTCCTAAAGATGCTCCTGTTGCGTGCTAATGCTGGGGAGGTACAAGCCAGACACAGCTGGAGCTCTGGCTCCTATGAGATACTCAAACCTCAGCCTGCAAACGTGTAGTCTTTGTACCTTCCCTGGGCAGCTTGCTTAGAGGACTTCCAAGGACTTCCTGGGTTTTGAATTGACTCTGCCTTTTGAGTGGGAGTTTTAAGAAAAAAAAAGACCCAGCAGATTGAAAGCAAAGGAGCCAGATTTGCTGACTAACCATTTAGATTTAAGGTGAGGGTGAGAAATAACCACGGGGAGAAGCAAAGCCTCCGCTTTGTGAGCAGTGCATTGCCGGTCTGCAGCAGCACACCCTTAAAATGGATCCTGATACCTGCCGTCCTCGGTTTAAGATTATTAATGTTACTTAGCCTAAACAAGACTGGACAGGAGGATTTGCCCCCAGCATGGATTAGTGAGTCAGGAGAACACCGAAATTCAGCAGAAATCCTCTTAGTCATTTTTATCAGGGGTAGATTTTCACAACTGAGTCTCTACTGCCAATTTGCATGGATAATCTCAGATTAGCTTTAGTCCACAGTTTATTTTTTTGTTTCCCCCTCCCAAATAAGTGCACTTTTGCAGTGACAAAGGAGACAAAACAATTCTTTAGGAGAATGGCTGTGACATCTAAATAACAATGATAAAAAAGTCCATCTAAAACCAAGCAGCTTGGCACTTTTGGCTCCCCCCTCCTCACCATGCATTATTCATAGTAGACAACAGGACCAAATGTGTATGCTCCCTGTGCAATTACCAGAAGAACATATTCAAAGACATATGCTAGTGCCTCTTAGTGAAAGGAGATGTGCAAGTACCCATTATTTACTAGGCACTGTTATAAAATCTGCAAGTTTGACTCCAAGGTTGCAGCTTAATTGACTCCCCCTGGTAGCTCTTGTCATCCATCTAATTCAAGCCATGCAAAAGCCTGGTTGTTGTTTTGTGCGTGTACAATACGCTGGCTGCTTTGGCACATGCTGGTGGAAAAAATGTGGTTTGCATGAATTAGCCTTTTTTACAGCAAGGAGAGTGGCTGAATGACAGGGCCTCTGAGGCGTATGTAAAACTTCAGCTCTTCACTCAAAGGAAATAATCACTGAGGTTGTGTGTGTTATCATCACAGTTGCCTTTGGCCCTGCTACTCTCAAGTGCCGAATCCTCAGTAAGGATCATCAGGTCAGTTTATTGCCTTCTTGATCCAATAAATCTATTCCCTGTGAGAAAACCCTTCTGTGGGATATATTTAAATCAGCCTCCTCAAATTCATCTCTGAAAATTTCCTTCCTCTTCCTCCCACACTGGTTCTCTCGGAGTACCATCAGCTGCAAAGATCTCTGCTCTGATTCCTTCCTGCATCCTCTTCCCAGACAGGCAGTAACCTCTGTGCACATGGAAATAATTTTCCTCCAGTCACACAGACCAGTCCAGCTCTTTTTCTCCCCAAAGTGTGCCCCTCAGAGATGCAGGCCACTTTATAAATGAGGTACTCACAGGGTGGTGCCACAGAGGCAACACCAAAAGCACCAGAGGAGGGTGTTTTCCTCTGCTCCGGACAGGAAAGGACTCTGCAATAGCACCAGGATCAGACCTGACCAGGAGAAGCTTCCTCATGTGCTGCTGAGGGACGTGCCAAGGCAGCCTTGTTTCTGGGACCCAGAGCAGAAGCAGCAGCAAGGCATTGCCTGTTCACTGCTGCACCTCATCATCATTTATCCATGGCTTCTCTCCCCTTTGCCTTCCTGTTCAGCCCTGTGGCTGGTGTTTCCCCCAGGCTGCTGTCTGCTGGGAGTCATCCTCCGGCAATGCTGGCATGGCAGAGGCCAGGTAGCCTATGGCACCTGGCTCTCCCCAGGTGTGATGCTGGAAAAAAAAGCAGCAGCAGATGTGGTAAGGATGAGCAGGGGTGGAAACATGGCACCTCTTTCCTTTTAAAGTGAGAACACCCCAAGAAAGGAAGGTCAACACCTAAACCAAGTTTTGGGATGACAGTATTGCACTATTCCTTAGCCAGTCAAATAAATGTAAGAATCTGTATGGGAACATTTATCCAAATTTCGAATAAGAATAAATTCAATTAAATAGGCGTATTTTGGAGAATTTGTGTAAATTACACACACCTTTTTAAAGCAGCCCTGCTCTCTGCAGTGCTTTGGGGGGTAAAGCATCACTGCCAGCTTGCCTAGGCTAGGAGGAGTGACAGAAGCAGCAATCTGGTGAGCTTTCTATGTGAATCCTTAATGTAGACATGCTGCAGCACCGCAAAAGGGAATTGACTTAACTGCAACTGAAGCAAGGCCTTAAGTGCTTTGTTGAACAACAGCCGAGCTCTTTGGTATTGAACAACAGTGACAGAAGAAATAAAGAAGCAAGCCATGATAGCCTGATGTGGTTGCAGTGGAGTAGCTGGTCTGATGGCTGCTGCCGTGTGAGATGACATGTAAATACAATCTATCTCTACACATTGCTGCATTGCTTTCACCAGAAAGTTTAAAAACCTTGAAGACTTGGCAATTTAGAGAACCTCTAATTGAAACAGAACAATGGCAGCATTTTAATTTCCATGCAGCTCCCCACCAAAGCATCGTGGTCTAGCAGAAACCCAAGGTTTTTACAAGCAGGTTTAAAAGCAGGTTACCGAAGCCATGCCATGCATGTGCTTTACCTCCAGAGCCGTATGTGTCTGTAGGGAAGGGATTAGTTACTCTACAACACCAGGGCTACATGCGTGGGTAGAAAAGACATGCTGCTTTCATGGGTGACACTTGCCCTGGAAACCACTGTGTTGGAGGACAGGGAAACCAACTGCAAGCACTAGGCAATTTTAAATGCATTAAAACATGGTCTGAAGCCCCCGGAGTTGTGCCTCCTTAAAATAAACCATTGGCTGCTAATGATTAGAAGCTGGGCAGGGACCAGGAAAACCCACTAGTGTTGGGCAAACTGTGATAGTGGTGTTCTGATGTGCCCTATGGAGGTGTTGCAGAAGTTCAAGTTGCATCAAAGAAACGGAACAGAACCAGAGGTCAGAATATTCATTCCCATTACCGGGGTTATCCTTCCCAATGCCTCCCTGGGTGGCATTGACACGGCTCTCTTTATGGATGGGATGTTCATTCCTCATATAGCTGGGATGAGAGACACTCCAGGTAACACTTAGTAATAAATAAGTGATAACAAATGGGATTACAGCAGCAGGCTCACCCCAGCACAGAATTACTGTAACGCCGCATGGATGTGGACCCTTCGAGGAAAGAGGTTGATGCTGGAGATGCTGGAAGCAGTGCCAATGACTCCTGTAGTAGGTGCCAGGGACCACACTGGGCAGGAGCTTTTGGCAAATATGTTGTAATATATTAATACACTTTTATAATTCCTTTCTTTTCTGAGAGCCCCCAAACTTGCCCCAGCCGACAGTCCTGCTAATTAGCCAAATCAAAGCTTTGTGAGGAAAAACTGCACACTGTTTAGGGAGCTGCACAATATGAAATCAATGTATTGAAAGAGCACACTCCCCAGCCCCCATCCACTTCATTTCAAGGTAAGTAACATCCAAAGAACGGCTGTGGTATTATTTTCCACTGCTAATTATCTGCTGGTCCTGGGCTGGATGGCATGTGAGACACAAAAGACACTATCTCTTCCCTGGGGAGCTGAGGACCAATGCACAGAGGGAACGCCAAGGCCAGGAGAGGAGATTTCTGCTGTGCAGTCTGTGCAAGACACCAAACCTGGGCAGGAGCTACAAATGCATTTTAGGAGGAACAAGCATGCAAAAAATGGTGAGCAGGTGCCTGGCACATGGGGAGAGGTAGCACAAGAAAATGGATGGAGAAGATCTTTTTCCTCTACCCAAAAGCTGTATCAGGAATCTTAATCTAAAACTGTCTGAAGCCAAACCCCTCACTGGGAGCTTGGAATTCTCCTCTTATTTTTGCAGAAAATCCCAATCTTAGGTGCTCTTGTCTGCAGCTGGTTTCCGCTGTGTGTTTCAAAACCAGGTCTTGGTCCTCCTTGATGGGAAGCAGGTGGCAATGGCAGTGCTGAGGGGAGCAGCACCCTACAGGACCCCTAACACAGCCCCTGCTTTGCAGCCCCCACAGTTGGGCACCGCTGGCACCTTTGTTTTCAGCACCCCTGGCCCTGGCAGCACCGTGGCAGCCTGATGCTCTGCCATGGGCAGGACCTATTAGATAATGGACTGTATTCCCTGCCAAGGCAGAAGGTAGTCTCCTGACAGAGGCTCCAAGAGACATTAAACATACTGCTCTTGATCTCAGCAAAAAAAAGGCCACTGGAGTAATTTTTTTTTTTAACCCGCTAAGTAAAAGCTTTCTAGATAATATTAATAGTTTTTATCTGATGAAAATGGTTCATGCATCAGGGAAGGGCTTTTCTTTTTTTCTCCCCCATTAAACTTTCGAAGAAATGTTTTAATATTTTTAAGTTGTCATTGATTTTTTTGTAAGCAAAAATGGACATGTTCAAGCAGAAAAATAATCCATTTCATTGTAAACCAATTTTCATTTAAGAAAACATTTCAACAAACAATTTCCAATTTGGTCTTTTGGCATCCTCCTTGTCCCACTGTTTCATGGGTCAAAATGTTACTGGAGATTGATAAAAGTGAAAAAAGTGAGCTTGTTTTAGCAGTAATTGGAACTTTTATATTTGTTTCCCAACAGTTTTTTCTTGCTGCTTACCTCTTCTTCCGTCAGGCCAAGAGATGAATGCCCTTGGGTAGGTGCATGTTGGTGCCAAACCCATCACAAGGAGATTTGTGTCTCTCTCCCCATTTCTAAATGACCTCCTCAACCAGACATGGAGTAAGACCTGCACTGGGGTGGGCAGGCACCAGAACCACCACCACAGGTTATGACCAGCAAGTAATTCCCCTATTAAAACCAATCCCTTTGCTGAAATGCTGCTTGTCCCACACTCCCAAAAGCCTTGGTGCCCTCAGCCTTGCCCTACTCCCACCTGCCAGGACAGGGGTGAGTGGGATGTGGAATGGGGGTGGACTCCCTTCAAGGTCCTGCTCCCTCCAACTTGGAAACACAGGGTCACCAGCATGGTGAGCAGCTCCGTTCGCCCGGATAATGTCACCCCCTGGGCTTTCGGATATCGTAACGGCCTCTCGGTGCCAGAAATACCATCATTGCTGGCGATGCCAGTGGTGCACCTTTCAGCCCCATGTGCCTTACGGCCTCATTAGCCCCAAATTATGTACAGCCAGGGCCATGGATGAGCCAGTCTCCAGCAGCCAGGGCTTCCCACTGCCAGATCGGCATCTCTGCCTGCAGCCTCACATGTATGTTGTAGTTGTCTCCATTGGGTAACAATTGAAGAAAAAGAGGGAAAAGGTGAAAAGCAAGGAAGCGGGCTCCCGCATTGTTCGGCTCTGAAGGAGGGAGGGAAGCTCCTGCTAGAGCCCGCAGGGGCACCGTCTGCCATGAGTCAGCAACCAGCCAGATTTACTGCCAATTGATTAAATTAACATTTGTTACAAGCCAGGGAAGGAAGGAAGGGGGGGGAGAAATCCTCTTTACAGCTCTTGAATTATTTATGCCCTGGAAGCCTCCACGCCATACTCCGGGCAGGCAGCAGCAACACAAGCTGCAAGTCCCCACGCGTGGGGAGAGGCTGGGCTCCTGCAGGACCTCCTGTCCCCTGACAAATTACAGCAACATGGGGTGGTACGGGGTACATAAGATGTATTACTCCAGAGGGCATCTGCCTCCCATTATTTTGGCTGTGAGCTCAGTTTTCCCAGTAAGGGCTGATGTATGGTAGTAAAGCACTGCTGTACTTGGAACGCCCTCTGCTAAGTCTGCACTGACCAGCGTAAGAGCAAGGGCAGGTTTGTGTGGGAAGGGGCAGGCAGGGCTGGCTTCACTCTGCTCCCCTGGCAGCCAGCCAGGAACAGGAAAAAAAAAGCCAAACTGAATTCCCACCGATACAATATGATATTTTTATCCTAGGTGCTGATAATGAACCTGGATGGAATTAGCTGGATGCTCTTAGATCTCAGTGAAAGCTGCCTCCTCGTGCAGTGTGTGCAACACGAGGTGCTGGGTTTGGGAGTGGGTTCCTATCGCTCTGCGGAGGTTGTCTGGGCTCTGCATGTGCCTGGCGGGGAGGGGGGGAAACGTGGCGGCACTGCTGAGACATGGGCAATGCCCGAGCAGGCTGGACCTGCCGGGAGAGAACATCCACGCAAAGCTGGGCGCTCAAGCCATGGAGCCAGCAAAGAGCGGCGACGGTGGGTCTTTTGTTCTTGAGGCTCACGCTGGGCTTGAGAGCCAGCCAGCTCCGACACAAGACCATAGCCCTGACCACAGTGGTCATCTATCTGCAGAGTTGTCAGCTGGCCTGCATGAGAATAAGGCAACTCTTCTCTCTCGCCTACAGACTAATGCCTACTCTGCGCAAACGCTGTCAGGATATACTGGGAAATCTGACTAGCCTGAAAAAGTATGTCACTATCTGTTATTCAGTATCTATTTTCTTCTTGAGTAT
>JANHFX010027356.1:8742-18831 GCA_027560015.1 Chloroceryle amazona
TGTTGAGCCAGAAGGTCTCCCCGGAGCCTCCTTTTCTCCAGGCTGAACAACCCCAGGTCCCTCAGCCAATCTTCACCAGACTTGTCTCTAGACACTTCCTCAGCTTCATTGCCCTTCTCTGGACACACCCCTCAATGTCCTTCTTGGCCAGCATGATGGCTGCAAGGGGCGAAGCCAGGGCTCCCCAAGGTGCCCACCTTGCTATCTGTCCCACAGGCTCTGGGATGCGATGGTGGCTGGCTACCCAGTGCTGCTGGTGAGGAATAAGAAGGAGTTCAGGGCCCTGGGCAGCAAGTGCCCCCACTATGGTGCCCCACTCAGCAAAGGTAACCCTGGCTCCGGGCCCTCAGGAGAGGCTGTGTCAGGGAGGTCATCTCTCAGCACTCAGGCTGGGGGGGCTTTTCTATTGCAGGAGTCTTGAAAGGGGAGAGGCTGCGTTGCCCCTGGCATGGTGCCTGCTTCAACATCAAAACGGGAGACATCGAGGAATACCCTTCTCTAGACTGTCTTCCCTGTTTTAAGGTGACTTTTGTTTCTTCTTCCTCCCAGTTTGGGCCATATCCTCCATACCACTTGCATTCCTCCACTCTCACAAGTCCCTAACAGGAACTAATAGCCCCCTGCCCTGGCCACAGCTCCATGATCCAGGTCACACAGAACTACACCACTTGGGATCATGTAATTGAAAGCACAATCAAAGGTGATGCCATACATCCTGGTATCCCTCACAACCAGCACAATCCTTTGGGAAAGAAAAAAGGATTTGCACCTCTTCCTGAGTGAGCTTGAGATGAGGAGAAAAGTACATGAGCTCCTCAGCATTATTTCGCATCCAGGAGCCCTACAAGTCACTCTTGGTGTATCAAAGACAAACAGCCCATTGGACTGGATCCTCTCAGGAAAGCTCCTACCACAGCTTCATGGATGCAGCACTTAAATTCACTCTCCTTTCACTCCTTCAGGTAACAGTGGAAGATGGAAAAGTGTTTGTCACAGCAAAAAAGAAGGTACTGACCTTACCTGCTGGCACTAAACACAGGCAGCACCTCTGGCTAGGTATGATTTCAGCATTTCTCATTTTCTTCTAGGATCTTGAAAGCAGTCTGAGGGTGAAGGCCACAAGCAAGCGATGCCTTCTCAACCGGGACACAATGCTGCTTCTGGGGGGAGGTCAGTGAAGTGCTCTGTGCTGTGCTCTCCTCACATATGCTGTGAGCTGCCACTCTCTTCTCCAGGGAGGAATTGCCACCTTCCTCCACAGTGATGTGTAAGAGGGCTGAGATGAGTATCTCTTGTAGGTGTGGCTGCCCTGGTGTGTGCAGAGACACTTCGCCAAGAGGGCTTTACTGGCAGGATCATCATGGCCACCAAAGAGAAACATGTTCCATTTGACAAGTCCAAACTCAGCAAGGTTCGTACGTGAAATGGGCAGGACTGCGCCTGGGTACCATGTGTGAGTCAGTCCAGGGCCCACACTCAGGACCAGACTGAGCAATTGAATTTGCTGCTCTGGCCAAGCATGAGTGCTGAGGCACCCACAGGAAAAGGGGTCTAATTTCCAGCTAATGTCTCACTTCTTCCTCCCAGAAACTCTTTGATCAGAGTCCACCATAAGCTAAGGGTTTTATCCCTTTCGCTGAGTTCTTTCCCAGTAGAGTTTGATCTGATGGGTTTTTCTGAGGGGAGACAAGAGGATGACAGGGATGGGGCAGTGTGGGGAGCTGTGCTTTACTAATGCAAAATTTATTTCCTGTGCAAACTTACTTCCCGGCAAACAGCATGAGAGTATTGCTGGCTGCAAGATGTGTGGTATTTCATAGTTCTGATTTGTTTCTAGGAAATGAACCTGAAAGCTGAGGACTTGTACCTGAGGAAACCTGAATTCCTCGATGCCCTCGGCATAGAGGTCTGGACAGAGAAAGAGGTACGAGAGCAGCTGAGCTCAGTCCTCAATGAGTGGAGGACTCTAGCATTTCTCACCTTCCCGGAGCATCCAGAAATAGGGCATGCAGTCACAGGCAAGCAGAATGGATTAATATGGCAGGACACCAGTGGACCAGGATGGTCTGATCTTTGCCTCCTTTCTCCTGCAGGCAGTGTCAGTGGATTTCCAGAAGCAGATGGTCAACTTCATGGACGGGTCCTCTCAGAAGTACGATCAGCTGCTCATTGCAACAGGCAGCCAGTGAGTGCACAAAGTATTTGTGGCACAAAATTTTAGACAGGACAAGGTGGGTCAACACTAGGGTGTGGAGGTCTTCTAGAGGCGTGTGAGGGAGGTGGTAGGAGATGAGAGAAAAGGACAGGATGGGATGACACAGCCAAGACATTGCATGGGTTTGTGCCGCCCCCCATTTCTCGTTTCATTTCTGATCATGAGATGTATCTGGATTCTCTCTCTTTCAGCTCCAGCTTCCTCAAAGTCCCAGGTGCAGACCTGCAGAATGTGTGCATTCTCCAAACCCTAGAAGATTCTAGAAAAATCTTAGAGCTGGCAACCGGGAAGAATCTGGTGATTGTAGGAGCTTCATTCGTAGGTACTGGCCTGGAGTGGGTATCGAGTCATCAGTGATAGCCTTGAAACCCACTTCTATTGCATGTGCAGATTAACTAGAAGCCCTCAGGGAAGGGATGTTCATTCAATACCTGTCTGGACTCCTCCCCAAAGCCCTGTAGCTGGTGGGAGTACGAGTTATGCAGCACACACTCAATTTTTTCCTCTGATAGACAGGGACTTTGAGGGCTATAAATGGTTCCTGGGCATAGACAGAGGGAATGTGCCTTATGAAGAGGTCACTGTCCTTCACAGGAGCTGGATTCCCCAGAAACATTGGGAACATGAGGGGATAAGGCACAGAAGGGGAGCTATTTTGTACACACCAGGAGCTGTTCTTTGTGTTTCTAATACCCAGATCTGTAGTGCATCACAACAAAGAACACGGGGAGCAAAACATCTCAGCCCAGAAATGCATAAAGAACAGTTAAGCACTGGCAAGCAACAGATTTGTTCTCCCCAGCTGGAAGGGGAAAAGGAGGAGGGTGCAGGTTCCTGCTTGCAGCAGGCTTACCTTGGGCATGCCTTTCCCTTGCAGGAATGGAGATAGCCGCCTTCCTCTCAGACAAGGCTGGTGCCATCTCAGTGGTGGAAAAAAAGGAGTTCCCTTTCCAGAATGCACTGGGTCCTCAGGTTGGAGGTGTTGCCATGAAGGTTAGGAAAACCTGGTGCTAATTTCTAGGTTGGAGAACATATGCCATCCAAGCAGCCCTGTGATCTGCCCCAGCCCAGGAAATCCAGCCCCTTCACTGAGTCATAACCCGCCGTGCCCAGCCACCTTTCTCACACACAGCTCACCAAAGGAGCTCTGCATACGCGGCTGGTCCCAACCTCCCTCACACACACGTCACACTCCCCAGCTCAGCTGCATCCCCAAGCCCTGCTTCATCCTAGACCCACCTCACACACCCATCCTGACCAGGACAGGCAGAGCAAAGCCAGGTTTCCAGACACCCCACATCAGCCAGGGACACAAATGAAACCTGCCTGCAGCCCGGAGCAGCAGCTCAGCCACCTGCCTGGGTTTTGGCTGGGTAAAGCTGTTTTTACTGCAGCACAGCCTGGAATTTCCTAGTGAATGCTCAAACCAGCTTCCTCTTCCTTTTCAGATGCTGCAAAATAAAGGGGTGAAGTTTCACATGAAAACAGAACTCTGTGAGCTGAAAGGGGAGGATGGAAAGGTCAGTCATGCCATTGTGATCCCCAAACTGCTTAATATTAGGGAAAAAAAAAAACAAGCTGTGGTACAACCCAGTGCCTACACCTGGGCTTTCCTCTCCCACATACAGACCCTCATATTTCTTTTCACTGAGCACAACTCTGGGCTCAAAGGGCACCAGTACGTGTTCACGTCTCAGGGACGACAGTGATATTTCTCTAATGTTCCTGGACACACACGTTAATTGGACAAGGTGATCTGAACCTGGGGAAGAAAAAAAAAAAAAAAAAAAAAAGCAAAGAATGAGGCAGCAGGGAGGCTGCAGGAATTAGGACAGAGTTTTTAACCCTTTGTTAACGATCCTTCTTCCTTCCTAGGTCACAGAGGCTGTTCTTGACAGCGGAGAGAAACTACCTGCAGATGTGGTAGTGGTGGGAATAGGTAAGAGACCCCAGTCGGGAGAGGGAGGCAGCTTTGGCAATAAGAACAGACAGTAAGCCCAGAGCATCACAGTTCATTCCCAGGATGCCATTCACCGAAGTATCTTTCCCACTCTGTTATCATCCAGCCCTTCCTCTTGGCCCCAAACACCTGGAGAAAGTCAGCAGCCCATGAGCAAACACTTGGCAGGAGGAAAGGAGCTACTTAAGCTTATGACTTTGGCACGCTCACTAAGCTCTGTAGGTCAGGGCTGCGTTATCAGAGCATGCCTTGTTCTGGGCCCTGGTTTTATTGACCCTGGATTAGCTCAGCACCAGCCCAAGCACTGATCACTGCTGTGAGCTGCTCTGCTCCAAGCAGGCTGAGCAGGCACCACAGGCACGTGCTTGAGGTAGGGCCAGGGCCAAGCTCCCTCCCTGCTTTGCAGAGCTTTGCTGCATTTGTCCTTGCTCCTCTCCCTGCAGGGGTGTTCCCCAACTCGACATTTCTGAAGGACACCTCCCTCGCCAGAGATGACAGCGGTGCCATCCTGGTGGATCTGGTAAGTGCCAGCTGAGTATCCCTGGTTGACACTCAATCCCTCCCCCCTCATCATTACACTAATGTGCTTTTTGTGCCATTAGCGCATGCGAACCAACATCCCGAATGTCTTCGCTGCGGGGGATGTGGTCTCCTTCCCTGTAGCGCTGCTCAACGGGGACCGGTCCAGCATCCACCACCAACAGGTGGCTGAGGCCCACGGTGAGACAGCGCGGCCGCCTTGTCTTCCAGCTCCCCTTGGAGATGGGCATGGAGGGGACAGAGCAGAAGGAGCAGTGGGATAACAAGGAGCAGCAGGCACTTCTTTGAAGACCTACATGAAAAATATTTCCTTTGCCGGCTTATCACAGGTCACATTGCTGCCTTAAACATGCTGAAGAAAGAGAAAGAGCTGCACACTGTTCCCTACTTCTGGACCACAATGCTTGGGAAAACCATCCGCTACACAGGTAGAGATGGGAACAGCCAAACTGATTCCTAGTCCATCTGCTCCTCCATTAGCTGGGTCTGGGGCTTGTAAACACCCAGTGGTTGCAGAGTTTACCTGAAGCAGCTCAAGTTTTGGACTGGCTGCCACAGCGAGTTTGTGAATCCTGTTTCTGAGCTGTGGGTCTGAAGGTTACCCAGCGTTCTTGTTCTTTGCTGATCTCCGGTGGCTTAGAGGTCACAAGGAGGAAGAACTTTCCTCTCCAAGCCAAGGAGAGGCTCAGAGTCATGATGCAGTCTTGCACCTCTGGGTCAGTTCTGCTTGCCCATGGCCTTTGTGCCAGCTCCCAGTGTTGTCCCAGCCTGTCGGTGTCCCATCTGCCCCCACCTGTGGTGGCACTGAGGTGGGATGGGTAGCAGATGCTGTGCTGGGGCTCCCCGAGCAGGCTGCGATGCTCTCTCTCCCAGGCTGCGGGAAGGGATACACGGACACTGTTGTGAAGGGTAGCCTGGAGCAAGAGAAGTTCCTGATCTTTTACATCAGGTGAGTGAATCCATGTCCAGTTTGTGGCCTGACACAGCAGCACCTGGGAACAGGGCATGGTCCTCTTCCTTACGGCCTGCAGAGCTCTTTCCGAGGCTCCACAACACCTCACATGGCTGCGCACCACAGGCATCCACTGGCCCTTGAGCCAGTGGGGAGGCTGTTTCAGAGAAAACCAAACCAGCACAGGGAAGGAGAAGAGGACGAGCTTCAATGCAGACACCAGCTGGGAAGGCAGCCTGGGACACATCTCCTCTGCCTCACTGCTCCCAGGCTCGGTGCCCAGCTCTCAGCAGTGCCAGGCACTCTGCCACAAGTCCCCATGCACCCTGCAGTACCAGCCACCCTGCCCCAAGCCCTCCAAAATACAGCTGGCCTCCAGCCAGGGCACCCCGGGGATGCTGCTGTGCTGAGTTACGTACTCTAAAGAGATCCGTGTTCTTCCGCTTTCCCTTTCAGGGATGGCTTCGTGACTGCAGCTGCCAGCCTGAACTGTGACCCCATGGTGTCTCTGATTGCAGAAGTTTTATACTTAGGGAAACAAATCTCTAAAGAAGAAGCAGAGTAAGTGACACCCCGACCGAGCTGGTGGGTGGCTCTGCGCCGTGTTCCCTGTGCCAGCAGAGCCCACCGAGAGGCACAAAGTCAAGATGAGTTACGGCAAATCCTCAACGTACCTCTCGTTCACAGGGCCTGCGACATTGGCAATATTCCCTCGCTGGCAGAAACCTAAGCTCAGTACGTGCCCTGCTGTGAGGGGCACAGAGTCGACTGAGTGTTAACAGCTCCACATCCTCCCATCCTGGCACAGGAGAAATAAAACCGTGAGCAAAGCTGGACCCAGTGCCTACATTCTGTGTTTGCAGACAGCCCCTGGCTGCTCACGAAGCAGCACTTCCCCCTCTCTTCTAGGTGGGGATCTGGCAGACAGGTAAGAGGAGGATGCCCCTGTGCTGGAGCTCAGCTGAGAGTCTGAGCAGACAGAAGCAGCCACACATTGAGAGCTCCACCAACCCCTCCTGCTCCTCTCACTGGCTGTTGGCAGGGAGCTTTCACTCAGCACACTGGTCACGCTGACCTTCTACTTTACGAAAGCACATTTTCCCAACAAGGGAAGCTGTGACTGATGCAAGCTGCTCTCTCAGCTGGGAGCTAGAGAGTCTGTGTGCAGGAACTCGCACAAAATACCCTACCCCTAAGGAGAGAGGGCTGCCATCTGACCTCTGAGCGAGCAGCACCTGCTGGCATCGCAACAGCCCTCTGGAGCATTGCATTAGCTGTCACAGCGAGTGCTTCCAACTCCTTGACAGCAGCCAGCCTCCAGCAGAGAAATCACAGCCCCGCTCGGCCTCCCCTCACTCCTGCTGGGTCCCTGTGTGCTGGATGCTTCGAGGAGGTGGCCGGATGCTGCAGGAAACTCGGCCTCGATGCCAGAGGAAAGAGCTAGTAGATTTTTGCAAGGCAACAGCAAGCAAGGCTGTGCTTTCTACAGGAAACACTGCACTTACTCACCGGTCACATGGGGCTTTGCAGGAGGAAGAGTAAGCCCCAAGAGCCTGGCAAGTTCCCACAGGGACAGTTACTTAAACCCCCTCTGCTTTTACATGAAATGGAGGTGATCTGAAGCCTGAGCTGGGTTGCTCAGGAGATGAGTTACTGCAACACTGGGTGTGTGTTAAATACACACACTTGCACCTTAGCACCTTCTCATGTGAATTTGACCTGAAACACAAGACAGTTTACATTTCTTGACCTCAGGGCCTTGGTGCTGCTGCTCAGGGCAATTCTCTGCTTCAAAATAGACACATCCTACCTGGAAAAGAGCTGTGTTTCAGCACAGCAGGTCTGTCCTTCAAGACGATGGGAGGAAGCAGCAAATCTAAGTGTTACCTGTACACAGAGGCACGTTGAGGGTGGAGACGCTGGTGGCCAGATCATGCAGCTCCCCTCCATATCAAAAATCAACAGTGCTGCCTGGGAAGGGGGAGAATGGCCAGGCAGCTGCTCCTCCTTGCCCTCAGGCATCTTGTACACACACCCACAACTTTTTGCCCCCTCAGTGCGCTCCAGGACTTGCTGAGCAGGTGCCAGCTATTTTGCACGGACTTGCAGCAGGGCAGCTATGATAGAAGAGACCAACTCTGCCTCAAGCTGGAGGTGTTCACCCATGCTCATCATTTCTGGTCTGACAGCAACTCAAGGGGGTTCAGCAGCCCCCTTCTCTCCTGCTGACCACAAAGGAACTCAGCTTCTTGTAGCCACCAGCAAGCACACGCAAGCAGAGCAGCTTTATATAAGGAAGGACCAACCCCAGGACATTTGCTCCATTTCTACCACTCAATGGATGCCAGACCACCTTCTGCACAGCTCTGGGTGCCAAAATTTGGTAGCAGCCCTGCCTTGGGCAGCTGGAGCCTGAACAGGCAGATTTAGTTGAGACTGTGCAGACCTATTTCAGAACAGGGCTATTCCTCCCCAGCCTGCCTTGGAGCTGGGATGAACTTTGCTCTTCCCAGTGCTGCTGCCTGGGGCCTGCCCAGACACTCCTCTGCTTCCCAGCCACTGCAGCAGCCTGGGAGGTGGTGGTCCTGGCAGTCCTGGGGGAAGAGGCACCTTGGGGAGTGGAGGCTCCCAGGAGCCCTTGCTGGCTCCACACAGAGCTAGAGCAATGCACATTTCATCCTGCATTGAGTCATAGGAGAGCTACACAGTGCAAGGCAGGGGTGTCTCAATCCCTGGAGAGCAGCTTCCCAGTCCCCTCAGGGCATTCTTCAGCTTCTGTCCACCAGCGAGGGAGAGCCCGGACCATGGTGGAGTCCAGCAGAGTTCACCTGGACCTCTCTCAGCACTGTTGGTTCCAAATACTTGGAATCCTGGCACTGCCCAGGCTCACAGGACAGCAATTCCCAGCACAGACGTCTGGGGCTGTGCGTGACTCGGCCCTGAGTCACCCGCTCCCAGCAGCCCAGCCCCACTGCACCTGGCCCTGACCCGCAACCAGGGCAGTGTGGGTGTGGAGCTGGCCCTCTCCTATGGCTCCATCCCACTGCTTGGCACGTTACAGGATTAATCCTGCTCCTGAGCTCGGCAGATCGGTCCTGTGAGCTACACCCAGCCTTGGGTCACCTCTTTTGCTTGAGGCAAACCAAGAGGATCTGAAAAAGCAACCCCGCACCCACAGATCCCAAGCTGGCATTGGCCAGGGACTGAGTTTCAGTGCTACAGCCCCACCTCCCAACACCCCACAGAGGTTACAGTCTCCACCATCCTCCCACCAGGCAGGTCCAGGCACCCCACAGGCAACAAACTTCCTAAAACTGAGCTGTTGAGCAAAACAGAAAGTTTAATGACTCGGTCTTCTCTAGTCATCTCTCAGCTCAATGCCACCCCACTGCTGGGGGGGGAACCCGCTTGACAGCCCCCCCAGGCAGGGCCACCTGGCAATCTACCAGACAAGGCTCTGTCTGGAGGTGGTGGGGAGACTTCATCCCAGATGGGCTCATCCTCAGCCCTCAAATCCACAGGATGCTGAAGACTGGCTCATCCCGGTTGCTCAGGGCACAGGTCCAGCTGACATCCAAGATGCCGGTGACAAGAAGAGAGTGGCTACATTCAACAGTTCTTCAACTGGCAGCTTTAGCTACTAGAGAAGGACATAAAGCTTGCCACTGAAGAACTGGTGCTGGTTAGCCAGGAGCTGGGCAGTGGAGCATCACCTGGGAAAGGGAACACACACATCAGAGCCAGGATCTAACCATGTCAAGCTGCAGCATCACCCACCCCAGGCGGCAGAGCTGCTCTGCTCCCCCACCCCAGCACTAAGTCCTGATCCATCGCCTCTTTCTTCCCTTACAGGAAGCTCCTCGGGGCTGAGATCCTGCAGGACTCCCCCCCCTCCTCCATCACGGAGCATCCAGAGGCAGCTCCAATCTTAGAATTTCCCATCCTTCCTCTCTCCCAAAGCCGGCGGTGCATGAGCTCCAGCACCTGCAGCCGGCCCTAAAAACACCACCGATGGGCAGGGAAATCAAGGCCGTTTGTGGCAGAAAATAAGAGATAAGGCGACCTGCTCTGGCAGGGACCGGTGGCCGCGGCAGGGAGGCTACCGCAGGTTAAGGCATTCCCCAGCCGCTCACCTCGGGCATCTGCGCTGGCAGGGTCCCACCTGGCCAGGGGCCAGCAGCCGCCTGCCGAGGAAGACACTTTGGCAGGCGGCTGCTGCCAAGCCAGCGCCAGGGGAATTTTGGGGAGCGCAGCCTTTTCCCGGGTGGTTTTGTCAGAGGACGAGGACACCGATCCCGGGGGCTGGTGGGGGACCCCACTTCCTCCCCCTCCGCCCCCCACTCTTCCCCCCCTGAAATGATTCCCCAATGAAATGGGACAGCACAACAACTGCTTACTATAACGAGAAATTCAGAAAACAAA